>JACEFZ010003501.1:0-87500 GCA_014155875.1 Cepaea nemoralis | reverse complement strand
ATAACTATGGAGATGTATAAATGGGAAGTAGTAAAATGGGCGGGGGGAAGTTGAAAAAAAAAAGGGGGGGGGGGGGTTGCAGGGGGAAGAAGAAGGAAAAAAAAAAGGGGGGGGGGTGGGGATATCACAACGTTGTGAGATTCAAAATGTGATGAAAAATGTACTCATGACAACAACAGAGATAGGATACATGGCTTATGATAGAGAGAAATTTTGAAATCGAATAAAGACAAAATATATTTATGAAGCTCAAAGAAAGGAATGACACACACACGTATACAATGGAACACATCGACCAAAGCCTGCATCAACTAACACAAACTGAGAAAACATAAATTTCCAAAGACTGCTGGGTGAGAAAATGTCGGAACAGGAGAGGCAACGAGACGACATATTTGCTAATTTTGTGTGTTATAATCAGATGCGCATATACAACAGCACTGAAGTCAAGACGCTCATTTGGGGACATCACTTGGGTCTCCATTGATGAAGAAAAAGAATGTTAATGGTATCTTGAAAGAAGACAACTGGACAGGGGAACGGGTTAATCCTATCAAAAGCTGGCAATTTGCGTTGTTTAGAAGCGTCTTCAGAAGAGGTCGGATGCGACACGGTGAAAAAATATGAATGTTGCAAAGAAAGAGTGAAAGAAACAAGATGCTTTACTATTTCACACCATGGCATGAAAGAGGACCAGAATGCTACGCTGTGTAAATTAACAAAGACTCGAGATTCCGATATAAATTGTAACACATGAGGAGGAGGCGGAGGTGGAGGAGGTAAGACGGGGTGGAGGAAGAGGAATGGAGAAGGAAAAGATGATGGAAGAGAAGGAGAGGTGGTGGAGGAGGAAGAAGAAAGAAGAAGAATAACTACATGAAATGTCTAATGATGTGTGGCATACAACTATGTCAATGCTTTCTTCAATAGAAAATCTACATGCTCTGTTCGACGTGTGTTCTCTACTTTCAGGCATATTTCCAATAACCTGGCATGATATCAACACTGTATCGCTATTGTCTGCCATTCACCGGAAATAAAGAAAGAGAAATGATACCAGGAGGCAGACCTGATAACAACTGTTATGCAGACGTTAGATTTGAACTCGACATAATGACACGGTCGATTTCTGAGTGCTCTTGGGCTTCTTTCCGCTTCCGCTTATCTTCTGCGTGCAATTCAATAACCTAGTATTTATAAATCTGGCTTTCAGACCTGCAGACATCACACAACTCTCTTATGTATGCTGTATGTTGTATATTGCATGTTGTATGTTATATGTTGTATAGTGCATGTCGTTTGCAGGACGCAGTGATCAACCCCAACCCGGGGTGATTGTCTGAGCAATTTTACGATCAGTAGTTTGCTAGAATGAGAAGTCAACGTTAAAGTCCAACTGACCGGTGTGGGTGGTGAACCCCGTACTCCGCAGTCAGTGCAAGGGAAGTTTAAGCGCAAGCGTTACCTCGTAGACTACTGTTTTATGTATACCTTACACAGTAGATCAGTTATATCTTGTGTCATTGTACAACATCAGTACAGTCAAACCTCGGTTTTCGCTGCCTTCAGTTTTCGCCGATTGTTTCCGCGAAAAATGTGTCTCAGTTTTCGTCGGTTGCCTCGGTTTTCGTCGGCGTGCCCACAGGACCTCGCTGCTAATTTTGCAAAAACAAAGTGACCCACGCGTTCTTCTGCTCAGTTTCGGGTTGTTTCTCTTTGTGTGAGCATCGCTTATTAGGGAATCAAAGTAAAGGTGAGTCTCTGTGGCAAAGTGGTCAAGCCGTTTAACTCGTGCTCTGAAGGTTGTGGGTTCGATTCTGGGCCGCGTCCTTTGGTTTACGAGTTAAATGTTTCGGAGACTCCTGTGGGTCGTCGCTAAAAGCTACGGAGTTCGTGCTTTGTGCGACGCTTTCCGTGCTGCGGAAAGAGACCGAGCCATATGGGATAAAACCCGGTGCAATGAAGTCGACCCTGTCGACTTTTAAGCGACTTTTTTTTTTAGCATCACTTGTTAATAAGTTACCCTTTCCCGTTAGCTCCGTCATGGGAGCAAAGAAAGTTTCCAGAGCCAGCAGGCCTTCGAAGAAGAAGACCGAGGAACATGATCTAGTTGACGAAGGAAATCACTGAAAATTGCGAGAGCGGCATTAAGATTGCTGAAATAGGCCGCATGTACAGAAGTCGCCAACCACGATAAGTTCCATTATGGCAAAAAAGGAAGCAATAAAGAAGGCTAATGTAGCGAAAGACGCGAATGTGGTAACGAAACAGAGATCGCAAACAATTGAAGATGTCGAACAGTTATTATTAATTTGGATAAATCAAACTCAGTGAGATAGCGATTCTGTTTCGGAGACAATCATGTGTGGAAAGGTCAGGCTGTTGTATGTCGATCTCATTAAGAAAATGACTGGGACAAATGCTAGTGTACTTAGTGATTTAAAGGTCAGCAGATTATAATTTGAAAAATTCAAGAGGCGCACTTGCACACTTTGATTTATTAGGCACGGCGAAGGTGCTTGTTCGGACATCTAAGGGGCTGTGATATACATTTCCACAAGAGTAACATGCACTAAAATAATTCCAGGCAATAAAAATAGTTCGACACCGCTCATTCCCGGCAGTGATAATCCGACTTTTTCATCGACCCATTGTGACGTCACCACCGGAACAATGAAATCTAAATATAAGCTCAATGCGGGAAAATAACTGTCCTGTTTTGTGAACTAACCCACACACACACACGACGCAGGAGAGATTAGGATGAGGAAGGGAGTGATAGTCTCTTCAAAATCAACTTAGCAAAGATAATTTAGTATAAGTTAGATAGGAAGAAAAACATCAGCCCTCGACATCGCACTGAGAAAAATCTGAAGCCTGGCGCCGAAGTGTGGAAGAAATTCATTTTAAATGAAGGTAAACAATATAATTTAGTTTAAATCTTAGTTAGTTGTGAGCCTATTTTCCCAGAAGAGAGTTGGTAAGTAGACTCGGTTGAACACGTGTGGTGAATAATAGAAGTTAATTTAATTGTTATAGTTTATAGATAAACTATTAATTAAGAATACCCATATTGAATGTTATTTTCTCCCAAAAGTAAACACCTGACTTAATGTATAAAAATCAGGAATCCAAGTGGTACATTTAATTCTTAAGCAACTCAATCTACAATGATTTGGAATGGTGAGTTCTTAAGGAATTTAATTTAGTACAAACTGAATAATATTATACTCAGTCATCATAGTCATAAACTACTGTACATTAGGAAAACTACAGTGTTTATTTTCTCCCAGCTAAGCAACTTAGTTAATGTATAAAGCATTAGACACATGTTGTAACTTTTATTTCTTAAGCATGAAACTGAATCTACAATGAATTAGAGTGACTTAAGGAACTTCAGAATTCTTTGTACAGTGGTAAGGACATAATGTATATGGCCCACTGGTAAGATTAAAAACTAGTTTACATGTGCCAGCACTAATAGAGAATTTAGTGGAATGTGTATAGTCAAGTAGATGGAGCACATTAGTCAGTAAAATTTTTTTTCTTTTACATGAGCACATGGACAACCAAATAGTTTTCTTTTAATTCAAGAGCACATGAGAACCAGCCAGAGTTCTACAGGTCTCATAATTTGTGTGATGGTTCAGCCACTTGGGGTAAGGCAAATATATAAACATGGCTGTTAACCATGGGCAATAATAATATTTGTGCCTCATAATAGTTCGTAACCAACCGCCATGCAAGAAGTATTTTAATTCATAATGCCTGAATATGAATTGGATATATCACCTAAATTGTATGTATTTCATGAGAACATGTGATAACTCCTGGACTCCATGTTGCTAAATCCTGGATGAATTGCCTAAGTGTGTCTAATGATCACAATGATCACTATGACATTGTTGATAACATGTCTGTGAGGATTCATGTGTGAGTTCATCATTGTTAAACAGATGTGAATGTATCATTTCATAAAACCCACCAGCATGCATGACTACAAGTTAGGTTGAAGGATGAGATTCCCTTGTAATGTCATTCTTGGTGAATCTGTGAATGTATTCTGTGTAAAGCACCTACATATGCATGATTGTCATCCATACAGATATGATTGTGTCTGATGAATGGGTGAGACCTCATTGTGATGCCATATGGTGTAAACATGTTATGTTGTCATTTGGAAATCACATAAGTACCCACTTTACATGACAGTATGAAGGATGTGTGATGAATGATTCCTATATGATCACCCATACCCATATGAATGTGTCTGTGGACTGAGTGAAATCATCATCCATACATATGAATGATGTCAGAGTTGAGTGAGGGAGTGAAGTTACAAGCTGAGTGAGAGAGAGGGAGTATAAGCCAACAGTCAATCTCATGATAGCCGGCAACTTTGATGTGGAATGCCATGCCTATCACCAGAGAAATGCTTCGGTGTAACCCATAAACTAACAAATAATTTAGTACACTCCGGCGCATAACACCACTGTGTATAAAGTATCATTCATATCCCTATCATCTAGTTTTGTGCGCTAAGCACGACACAAACCATATCATACATTACGCATAGCCCCAGCATCTGTGTTTGTAATTTAAGCAAAATCCCACTTTGTAGTTCATGTTAACACATATGGTCTATTGTAATGATAATAATGAATTTCAAAGATGATGAGGATGACTGTAATTTAATGAAAATGATATAACCATGATTATGATGATAATGTTAGAATAATGTAATGATTTCTAATGTCATAAACATGATAATAATGATGATGATTGTAATAACAATGTAATAATTATGAAAATAATGATAAGGATTTGAATTACAATTATTATAAAAACCATGATGATGTTGATGATAATAATCAATATTACATCCATGAGAATGGAAGAAATCTTCTCACTTGAAGCAATTAATGAAGAAGAATACACCTGAATGCTATACAAGAATAATACCAGAATGTACTTATCTTGTTTAAAAGCAAATACTCATGGAAATGGGAAATGGTTTTTAAAAGCTCTTAATGTATAAGACCCTTTTTCTTGAATAGGAAAAGATGAAGTAGAGAACAAAACTAGATACAGAAGAGAATGGTCAACATAATTGTTAAATTCCCAATCACTCAAGGTATTACTTCTATGAACCTGAGGACAGGCATAGGTGATGATGAAACTGCACATCTGCTAGTTAAACCTTGAACACTTGATAGTGGAAGATTGGATTAAGAGCAAACAACTGTGTTGGTGATAACCAATTGGGAACACCAAGACTATCTTTCTTCTCTGTTTATTTTCTCTAAGAACAGGATTCATTTTATTGTTTTCACTGGTTATGTTCTTAGGCTTTTACATGTAAATGCTAATGTCATATTTCTGATATTATTAGAATTATGTGATTGATGGAATTTCAGGTAGTGGTCTTATTCATGTCAATCCAGACCTGACTTGGTGAAGTTTGAAGGCAGCACCTGTTGAGTGAGCACATGGTTGAGTGATGCCCTTGATAGAGTAGCGTCGAACCTTATCTATCTGCAACCATTCCATTTGTCTCATAGGAGAGGTAATCTTTATTTAAATAAGTACCTGTCAAGACAAAGGAAAACAAGAGCCAACTTATGTTCTACTACGCCCAGGAACAATAATACTACAATTGATGATAGCCAGAGTGATTCCCAAAGCTGGAAGTGGAGAATCCTGATTGGAGACAGTTCTTTTTTTCCAGATCATCCAGACCAGTAAAAGATTAGCTTTACAGGCCACTGCGAAAAAATCGAAACTGTTAATATCTACCATATCATGGGCACATCAAGTCTGTAATATTTAATGTATATGTATATGTCCTTATTTCTATGACAGGAAATTGTAATTTTGAATGCAATTTACAAAATCCATATTTATGTGTATTAAATCATAAAAAATAAGGTCATGTCATGTATTGATTGTATTTTACTTGTCATAATCAAATTGTTTTAAATTACCCTAGATAGAATTAATTAGTTGGTAGAGGAGAGGCAAGGAACCTCTTAGGGAATAAATTGGATATAAAAGGGAGTACAACTTTTTCAGTATTTCCTAAAGGTATTCCTTGGTTCTCTAAAACTCTATTTCTGGTCTCAACAATTGAGTCAGTACAACTAAATTAATTAAACGGGCAGGATCACATTGGGAAAAATGATGTTTCATCATTTATCTCTGTGGGGTTAAGCCATCAATCAAACCCATATCCGACAAGTTGGGGGCTAAGTCCGGGTATTTCTTTAATTAGAAAGTAGAATATAGCAGGTTAGGATAGTAACATTCACCTAGTCAGAGTTATCATATCATTAGATATTGATTAGTTAGGTAGATAACTCTAATCAGACATACGTGCTTTGCTTAAAGTCTATTCTCCAGGTATACAGGCGTATTCACCTTCAGAGAAGACAAGAAAAAGGTAAGAATGGCAGACACCGCCAGACTGAGAAATCTTTTCATGGAGACGGGTAAGCAGTGCGACCTAACAGGTAAGGAGTTAGCTCAGTATGTTAGCGAAGAGTTCGAGAAACATGAACGGCTACAAGCGGAGAAGGAAAAGGAGGAAAGACGGCTGCAAGTCGAATTGGAAAATAAGGAGAAGGATAGAGAAGCAGAAAGAGAAAGGCGACAACATGAACTGGAAATGAGGAAGTTGGACAATGAAACCGAGTTACGACGACTGGAAATCATGAACCAACACAATCCCTCAACAGATCAAAGTAGATCTTCAGCTGAACCACCAGGGGAAGCAGCTTCAGTTCAAGTGAACGCCATGTCTTTTCCGTTGGATCCTTTCAACGAACAAACAGACATCATCGAAAATTATTTATCAAGATTCGAAAGGATGTGTGTGATGTGCGGATTGGAGGAGACCAAATGGGCAGTTAAATTGTCACAGGGACTTCGCGGAATTTCTTACGAAGTATTTTCTAGGATACGACCGGAGGAGTTGGGCAATTATAACATCCTAAAACAAGCCTTATTAGCCAGATTCGAGATAGACGGGGAGAACTACAAGAAACAGTTCAGGACTGCTCGGAAGGAAGCCGGAGAGAACTTCTCTCAATACGTAGAAAGACTAAGATCCTACCTAAACAAATGGCGTACCATGTCTAGATTTGAGGAAACCTACCAAGATCTACAAGAAATGTTTCTGATAGATCAACTCAAACAGAAAATGTCTCAGGACATGAGAGCATTTTTAACACAGAATGGAGCTGAGAGATTGGAGTCGATCATTACTTTGGCAGAGAGATATGAAAAGTCGCAGAAAGAGGCAGGAGGTAATCAACGAAATACCAATAATCTTCCTCGTGAATTCCCTCAGAAGACCAAAGATAAAGGAGAACCGAAATCCAGCAAACCAAATGGATCGAATGGATCAAATAAGACCACTACAAATCAGAACCAGCAGGTCAAGTGGGAGAAGAAGCTACTACTGCAGCCATTGTAAAAATCATACTCATAACACAAGGGATTGCAAAAAGAAGCCTCAACCTCTTACCACAGCCTGTGCAGTAAAACCTAAAGCAGCGAGAAGGAACCGTAATGCTCATTCCAATATGGACACGCAACGGAACACCAACTTCAAACTGCCAGTCATAGAATCTGTCAACCTGAATGGATGGACAGTGGAATGTCTCTATGATACAGGTTTATTTTTCGACGCAATTGTACAAGCCTCATTGGTAAACCCAGAGCAAGTTACAGATGAAACCGTCGAAATACAGGGATTTCTGAAAAGTTCCGTACCTATGACACTTCCTGTTGCCAAGGTCAGCATAACTTCACGCTATGTTACGGGAGAAATCAGAGCAGCGGTCATGGAAGATCCAATCTACCCTGTCATGCTTGGATGTCGCTACGTCTTTTTAGGAGAACCAGTACAGCCAATGATAGCATCAGCGGTGACTACGCGCCAACAGGCCAAGGAAACTCCAACGACTACGACACGAGCAAATCTTCAGCCCGAAGATTTAAAACAAGCCCAAGCAACAGATAGCTCACTTGGGACGTGCTTCCGTAAGTTGCCAAAATCACATACACCTCCTGGGAAGGGTGATTTCTACATGAAGAATGGAATTCTTCACAGGAAGGCAGGAAAGTTAGGACAAGAGTATTCTCAACTGGTTGTTCCAACTACTTACAGAACACAAATACTGGAGATGGGACATAGTATGCCGTTTAGCGGACATATGGGAATCAACGCAACCATGCAACGAATCTCAACTCACTACTACTGGCCTGGAATGAACGCGGACATTCAACGATATGTCAAATCATGCCCAGAATGTCAGAGAGTAGCCCCAAAGCACTGGACACCACCAGCGACATTAGGGGAAATGCCCATCACTGGCACACCATTCGAGAAAGTGGCTGTGGACATAGTCGGACCTCTCACCCTGACAAAGAAGAGGAATCGATTCATACTAACACTAGTAGACACATGCTCGATGTGGGCGGAAGCTGTGCCGATGCCTTCGAGTGATTCCAAGCATGTAGCAGAAGCTCTACTTGGAATATTTACAAGATTAGGATTTCCAATCCGGATCCTGACTGACAACGGATCACAGTTCAAAGGGAAGTTGATGGAGGAAGTGTTTAGAATGTTCCAATCTAGGCAGATATGTACTTCTCCATACCACCCTGCTTCAAACGGAGCTGTGGAAAGATTTAATGGGACCCTAATAACCATCTTGAAGAAACTAGCTCAAGAAAAACCAGAGGCGTGGGATACATACATTCCGGCAGCACTTTTTGCGTACCGCGAAGTACCACACAAATCTACAGGAATTGCACCAGCAACATTGTTGTTCGGTCGTCCAATCAAGGGACCATTAGAAGCTTTACTTCGTACATGGACTGATGATTCAGTTGATGAAACTGTTGTGACTGCATCCGCATATGTGGAAGAGTTAAAACAACGACTTCAACTTGGCTGGAAATTAGCCGCAAGCAACCTACGACAAGCACGACGTAGAATGGCCCAAAATTTCAACCAGAAAGCGAAAGATAGAGAGTTACTGGTGGGAGAAAAAGTACTATTACTTCTTCCCACAAGTCAAAACAAGTTGCAGATCGGTTGGAAAGGACCTTATGTAGTAAAGGAGAAAATTTCCAGAACAAACTACAAGATCGCTATAAAGGGGAAAGAGAAAATCTTTCATCTCAACCTGTTACGAGAGTACAACGAGAGACCCCCACCGAGACAGCACATTTGATAGCAATGGCCGTAGCAACAGAAGTTGAGCATGGAAACTCAATGGGAGTGGAGTATCCACTGCAATTCAACGAGACTTATCGAGATGTGGACATTAGTTCAACATTAACGACGGATCAGCAGCAGCAGATTCGAGAGTGCTTAGAGAATTATGCAGAGATACTAACAGACAAGCCAGGATTAACAAATCTTGAAGAATTCGACATGAAGTTGAAGGATACAACACCTGCGCGAGTCAAAACCTACCCTGTTCCATACGCCAAAGCCAAATCTCTCAAAGATGAAATTCAACAATTGCTTTCAGCTGGGATAATATCACCTTCTGAATCACCTTACAATGCAAGTGTAGTTTTATTGAGGAAACCCAATGGTGAACATAGATTATGCATTGATTATCGGCAGCTGAATGCGGTGACAGAGTTCCAACCGGAACCACTGCCAGATCAGAATCAACTTTTCACCAGCCTCAACAGAGCAAAATACTTCACAAAGATAGATCTCAGCAAAGGATATTATCAAATCCCAGTGAAAAAGGAAGTTAGACCGTGGTTAGCCTTCAGCACTCCTGATGGACACTATGAATTTAACGTTCTTCCTTTCGGATTAAGCAATGCACCTAGTGTCTTCACTCGCATGATGAGGAAACTTTTAGGACCATTGGAAAATCCACGTCTTAGCAACTTCATGGATGACATCCTGATTGCTACAGAAACATTCGAGGAACATCTTGAGACATTGAAGATACTGTTCAACCGCCTGAAAGAAGTGGGGTTGACTGCAAGACCAAAGAAGTGCCAGATTGGGTTCAGGCAATTAGACTTTTTGGGACACACAATATCTCAAGGGAAAATGCAACCTCATGATGGTAATGTGGAGAAACTAAGAAATGCACCGCGACCCAGAACCAAAAAGGATGTTCGATCTTTTGTATCTCTCTGTGGATTTTACCAAAGATACATCCCGAACTTCAATTCCCTCGCATCTCCGTTGACAAATCTCACTCGGAAAGGGGAACCAGAGAAGGTTGTTTGGTCTGCTGACTGCGAGAAAGCGTACGCGGAGTTAAAGAAAGCTTTAACAGCAAAACCAGTTCTTTATTACCAGATCTAACGCGTCCATGGATACTTAGGACGAATGCAAGCAACATAGGAATTGGTGCCACCTTATTACAAGGAATGGATGAGGATAAATCAATGCTCTTTCCAGTTGCCTATGCCAGTAGAAAATTGAATTCAGCCGAACGCAATTATTCTACCATTGAAAAGGAATGTTTAGCTTTAGTCTGGGCAGTAGAGAAGTTTCAGGCGTACCTGTATGGGAAACACTTCACAATACAGTGCGATCATCAACCTCTCACGTTCCTGGCAGCATCCAGAAACTTAAACGCTCGACTAATGAGATGGTCGTTACTTCTACAACCGTATTCATTTCAAGTTGAATATGTTCCAGGAAAGATGAATGTAGGAGCAGACTTTCTCAGCAGACATCCTATTGAAGATTCTGTACAAGAATCAGAGGAGAAAAGAAATAATGGGAGAAGAAAGGATTAGAGGAATTATAAGCTTGTTACGCTTGCTCAAAGCTACTGTTCTTCAGGCGAACAACAGTCTGAGAGGGGAGCCATGTGATATACATTTTCACAAGAGTAACATGCACTAAAATAATTCCAGGCAATAAAAATAGTTCGACACCGCTCATTCCCAGCAGCGATAATCCGACTTTTTCATCGACCCATTGTGACGTCACCACCGGAACAGCGAAATCTAAATATAAGCCAATGCGGGAGAAAATCTGTCTGTTTTGTGAACTAACCCACACACACACACGACGCATGAGAGATAGGGTGAGGAAGGGAGTGATAGTCTCTTCAAAATCAACTTAGCAAAGATAATTTAGTATAAGTTAGATAGGAAGAAAAACATCAGCCCTCGACATCGCACTGAGAAAAATCTGAAGCCTGGCGCCGAAGTGTGGAAGAAATTCATTTTAAATGAAGGTAAACAATATAATTTAGTTTAAATCTTAGTTATTTGTGAGCCTATTTTCCCAGAAGAGAGTTGGTAAGTAGACTCGGTTGAACACGTGTGGTGAATAATAGAAGTTAATTTAATTGTTATAGTTTATAGATAAACTATTAATTAAGAATACCCATATTGAATGTTATTTTGTCCCAAAAGTAAACACCTGACTTAATGTATAAAAATCAGGAATCCAAGTGGTACAGTTAATTCTTAAGCAACTCAATCTACAATGATTTGGAATGGTGAGTTCTTAAGGAATTTAATTTAGTACAAACTGAATAATATTATACTCAGTCATCATAGTCATAAACTACTGTACATTAGGAAAACTACAGTGTTTATTTTCTCCCAGCTAAGCAACTTAGTTAATGTATAAAGCATTAGACACATGTTGTAACTTTTATTTCTTAAGCATGAAACTGAATCTACAATGAATTAGAGTGACTTAAGGAACTTCAGAATTCTTTGTACAGTGGTAAGGACATAATGTATATGGCCCACTGGTAAGATTAAAAACTAGTTTGCATGTGCCAGCACTAAAAGAGAATTTAGTGGAATGTGTATAGTCAAGAAGATGGAGCACATTAGTCAGTAATTTTTTTTTTTTTTACATGAGCACATGGACAACCAAATAGTTTTCTTTTAATTCATGAGCACATGAGAACCAGCCAGAGTTCTACAGGTCTCATAATTTGTGTGATGGTTCAGCCACTTGGGGTAAGGCAAATATATAAACATGGCTGTTAACCATGGGCAATAATAATATTTGTGCCTCATAATAGTTCATAACCAACCGCCATGCAAGAAGTATTTTAATTCATAATGCCTGAATATGAATTGGATATATCACCTAAATTGTAGGTATTTCATGAGAACATGTGATAACTCCTGGACGCCATGTTGCTAAATCCTGGATGAATTGCCTAAGTGTGTCTAATGATCACAATGATCACTATGACATTGTTGATAACATGTCTGTGAGAATTCATGTGTGAGTTCATCATTGTTAAACAGATGTGAATGTATCATTTCATAAAACCCACCAGCATGCATGACTTCAAGTTAGGTTGAAGGATGAGATTCCCTTGTAATGTCATTCTTGGTGAATCTGTGAATGTATTCTGTGTAAAGCACCTACATATGCATGATTGTCATCCATACAGATATGATTGTGTCTGATGAATGGGTGAGACCTCATTGTGATGCCATATGGTGTAAACATGTTATGTTGTCCTTTGGAAATCACATAAGTACCCACTTTACATGACAGTATGAAGGATGTGTGATGAATGATTCCTATATGATCACCCATACCCATATGAATGTGTCTGTGGACTGAGTGAAATTATCATCCATACATATGAATGATGTCAGAGTTGAGTGAGGGAATGAAGTTACAAGCTGAGTGAGAGAGAGGGAGTATAAGCCAACAGTCAATCTCATGATAGCCGGCAACTTTGATGTGGAATGCCATGCCTATCACCAGAGAAATGCTTCGGTGTAACCCATAAACTAACAAATAATTTAGTACACTCTGGCGCATAACACCACTGTGTATAAAGTATCATTCATATCCCTATCATTTAGTTTTGTGCGCTAAGCACGACACAAACCATATCATACATTACGCATAGCCCCAGCATCTGTGTTTGTAATTTAAGCAAAATCCCACTTTGTAGTTCATGTTAACACATATGGTCTATTGTAATGATAATAATGAATTTCAAAGATGATGAGGATGACTGTAATTTAATGAAAATGATATAACCAAGATTATGATGATAATGTTAGAATAATGTAATGATTTCTAATTTCATAAACATGATAATAATGATGATTGTAATAACAATGTAATAATTATGAAAATAATGATAAGGATTTGAATTACAATTATTATAAAAACCATGATGATGTTGATGATAATAATCAATATTACATCCATGAGAATGGAAGAAATCTTCTCACTTGAAGCAATTAATGAAGAAGAATACACCTGAATGCTATACAAGAATAATACCAGAATGTACTTATCTTGTTTAAAAGCAAATACTCATGGAAATGGGAAATGGTTTTTAAAAGCTCTTAATGTATAAGACCCTTTTTCTTGAATAGGAAAAGATGAAGTAGAGAACAAAACTAGATACAGAAGAGAATGGTCAACATAATTGTTAAATTCCCAATCACTCAAGGTATTACTTCTATAAACCTGAGGACAGGCATAGGTGATGATGAAACTGCACATCTGCTAGTTAAATCTTGAACACTTGATAGTGGAAGGTTGGATTGAGAGCAAACAACTGTGTTGGTGATAACCAATTGTGAACACCAAGACTATCTTTCTTCCCTGTTTATTTTCTCTAAGAACAGGATTCATTTGATTGTTTTCACTGTTTATGTTCTTAGGCTTTTACATGTAAATGCTAATGTCATATTTCTGATATTATTAGAATTGTGTGATTGATGGAATTTCAGGTAGTGGTCTTATTCATGTCAATCCAGACCTGACTTGGTGAAGTTTGAAGGCAGCACCTGTTGAGTGAGCACATGGTTGAGTGATGCCCTTGATAGAGTAGCGTCGAACCTTATCTACCTGCAACCATTCCATTTGTCTCATAGGAGAGGTAATCTTTATTTAAATAAGTACCTGTCCAAGACAAAGGAAAACAAGAGCCAACTTATGTTCTACTACGCCCAGGAACAATAATACTACAATTGATGATAGCCAGAGTGATTCCCAAAGCTGGAAGTGGAGAATCCTGATTGGAGACAGTTCTTTTTTTTTCAGATCATCCAGACCAGTAAAAGATTAGCTTTACAGGCCACTGCGAAAAAATCGAAACTGTTAATATCTACCATATCATGGGCACATCAAGTCTGTAATATTTAATGTATATGTATATGTCCTTATTTCTATGACAGGAAATTGTAATTTTGAATGCACTTTACAAAATCCATATTTATGTGTATTAAATCATTTAAAAAATAAGGTCATGTCATGTATTCATTGTATTTTACTTGTCATAATCAAATTATTTTAAATTACCCTAGATAGAATTAATTAGTTGGTAGAGGAGAGGCAAGGAACCTCTTAGGGAATAAATTGGATATAAAAGGGAGTACAACTTTTTCAGTATTTCCTACTAAAGGTATTCCTTGGTTCTCTAAAACTCTATTTCTGGTCTCAACAATTGAGTCAGTACAACTAAATTAATTAAACGGGCAGGATCACATTGGGAAAAATGATGTTTCATCATTTATCTCTGAGGGGTTGAGCCATCAATCAAACCCACATCCGACAGGGGCCGAAAAATAGTATTAAACATTACATTTATTCTCTATAAAATGTGTTTCTGGGATTATTTTGGGGTGTCTAGAACGAATTAATTCGATATACATAGATTCATATGGAAATAATTGCCTCAGTTTTCGTCGGTTTTGGGTTTCGCCTATTGGTTTCGGAGGGATTATCGACGAAAACCGAGGCTTGACTAGTTGTCACGAAAAAACAAAACACCGTGATTAACCAGTTAATGACAATATACGGATTCTGATTAAACGGCCTGTTTTCAAGGCCACAACTGCTTTAACACAGACAGAGAAAAACAAGTTGGATTCAAGTTACAATCAGATGTCAACAATCACCAGGATGGTTAAAAATAACAGCTGCAGATGTTTACGGGGAAGGGAAGTGAGTGAGATGAATCAATACACCACCTTTGACAGTTCACGAAATTGTGGCCAAGTGTTCATGACACGCAGCGGGCTTGTGTGGAGGTCAGGACAGGGGAGATAACTGTAAACAAGATCAGATAACTCTTGTAGTAATTTAATCTAAGGGGAAGCACTGATGATGAAATGAATTATTGCCCCTGAAACCAGCTAGAGTTGGAGGTCAATACGTCACGTAAACAATTCAGGGCTGATTGCCAAAAAAATATGATTTGGTGACGGCAGTGTAACTCGAATTGTTGATCTAGGCGGTAGCGCCTTGGCACAGCAGTTAGAGATGGAAAAAAATGTCTACCATGTGTGAATTAAGTGGATTTAATCTTTCACGTGCCTGTTATGGCAAATGTAGATGTGATTGGTAGACTGCAGTGTTGCTTAAGGTAGATCATATTGTGTAATTAGTCATAATTGGTTGAAACTAGCTAGAGTAGTGAAGTGATAATTGGCTCGGCTAGTTGAAAATAGAGTAGTGAAGTTTTGATAAGCTTTACTAGTTGAGAATTGAGTACTGGGGGATAATTGGGATATTCCAGTGGGTGTCCCTGGTGGGCGGGGCTCCGCATTCTGTTTTTTTTTTGTCTTGGCCTGATGAAAACAAATGTGTTGAGTCATCTGTCCCTGACAGAGTTAGGTTCTCTGTATTTTTCTGAGCAGGGCCAATGGCCACGATTATCTAATAGAGATCAGTGACGGGGAGGCTATCACCAGTTGTGTTATATATTTTACAGGTTCCCTTTGGTCGGGATGAAGACCACAGAACAATTGAAAAATCCTATCCCGGATAAATTGTGATGCAGAAAGATTGGCCAGCAACTTTCTCAATGGGTCTATGCTCGAAGAAGTTGATCAACATTGCTCAGTGGAGCTGAATGGTATATGTATCCTACAGGATAAATACCGAATGAGTTTTAGGTCATACCATTCGTTAACACACCAGTGATGATGGATGTTCAGTCCACTTATTACTTGATCAGTAGGGACTGATGTTCACATTAGATGAAACCTAACATTGAAGTGTAGTTGTTCCACATATCAAGGAAATTATAACATTAGGACAATAACGAGAAAATAAAGAGAACTGTAGAACATTTCGCAAGAAGGAAAAACAACATGTTCATGGGACAGTGTTCCAATTTTTTTTCCACTGCGCAGAAACTATTAGGTTTAAGTTTTCTATAAACTATTAGGAACAGTTTTTGTTAGGAACAAAAATAGTATCGTTCACGGATTATAGATTTGAATGGGAATCAGATTTCATGGTCATCAGAGCTCCTGGAGGAGGACATGTCTGGAGAGAAGGACACGACTTCAGTGAGGTCCATTGTGCTGATTCTTGTGATGTCGTGTAATCCTTGCCATGATGAGTGGACTCTGATCATGAACTTTGTAGTCTGACCTCCACATTTACATTAGAATACCCAACACACATTTTCTTCGCATACACGCCTCACGTACATTACACTTTTTCTTTTAATAAATTAATCTTTATTAATTGTTGGAAGAATGAGTTGTTGAATATTTTGCGTTGGGGAAGAATGAGAGGGGGCATAGTACGACAGTGAGAGAGAGAGAGATAGGAAAAGGTGTCCACGGGCTGATGGAGTGTGTTGGACGGAAGCTGGTGGATTCTCCAGGTTATTAGAAAGGGGGTAAAATATAATGTGGGTGTTGACTCCCCTCACTCCAGGGACGACACTTTAGATTAAGACACGACATTATTGGGATCTTTGGACAGTGGGGTCTCTCGTACACGTGATCTTTGGACAGCGGGATCTCTCGTACACGTGATCCTTGGACAGCGAGATCTCCTGCAAGCAGGATCCTTTGACAGTGGGATCTTCTGACAACGGGGTCTTTTGACACGGGATCCTTAGTTATAAGACGGAGATATCATATTGGAGAATCCAGCTAGAGTGAATGTGGATAGGGGTTAGGACAAATATCTTACCTTGTTCACACTTCACACGTCTGCATAGGTCTGTGGTCCTGATTCTACTCTTGTCACTGAGTGATTGTGTTGTGGTGTGCTGGATGTGGTGAATATATAGATTTATAGTACTTGTTCATATATCTATATATTAATTTGCAGTAAAATTGTACTCACCTGCTAGCTTACCTCTCTGAAATGGCCACTCCTAAACAAACCACAGCAGAACTAAGGGCAAAGGGGGAAGAAATGGGATTGTCGGGTTCTGCTCTAACGGATTACATACAGGAAGTGGAGAGAGAGTATCGTCAAGCAGAAAGAGATGATCGAAAGGCTGAGTTGGAATTGAGGAAGATGGAGCTAGAAACTAAGAGGATAGAAGCTGAGCAAGCAACTAGAAGGATGGAACTTGAAGCTGAGCAGGCAGCCAAGAAACTGGAATTGGAAGCTGAGCAGGCAGCTAGGAAACTTGAAGTTGAGGAAGCTGCTAGGAAACGGGAAGTCGGAGCAGGAGGCTCAGAAAAGGGAGCACGAGTACCGGATGAGGGAACTCGAGTTGAAGAGGCAATCTAATGGAGAAACTGAGGGAGCAGTTGGAGGTTCCTCCGTCTCAGGCCCAACCCCAGCAGGTGGACATGGTTACCATGCTATGAAGTTTCCTCTAGCGGTCTACGAGGAGGACAAAGAGAAGATTGACCAGTACCTTCAACGCTTCGAGGCCATGTCTGTTGCTATGGGTCTGGACCATGACAAATGGTGTCTTAAGCTATCCCAGGTTTACGCGGGACCGGGCTACGAGGTTTATTCTCGCCTGCCACCAGGACATGAGAACAATTATGACGAATTGAAGACGGCTCTGCTGAAACGTTTCGAGGTTACGTCACATACCTACCGGAAAAAATTTCGAGCAGCGAAACGAGAACCGGGGGAGTTGTTTGCCGCTTACAGTTTGCGTCTAAAATCCTATCTCCATAAGTGGATGGATTTGGCTGGGTTCGCACATGACTATGAGAGTCTGTAAGAGCTCATGGTGGTCGACCAGTTGAAGAAGCAAATGTCGAAACCTCTCAGGACATTCCTGGGAGAACAAGGAGCGGAACGTATTGACCTCGTGACAAAATTAGCAGAACGGTTCGTCGAGGTACATGGGGAGGCAGGGGAAAACCTTTCCACCAACACCAAAAGTCAGGAGAAACATGACAAGAAGAAAGCCAAAAACTCAGGAACCAAAAAGGGGGAACCTTATGTACAAATATCAGAGGAAAGTTCAGGAAAGACGAAGGAGGGAAGCAAGAGCACTTCAAGCTCTACACCAAAACGACCGTGGTCGGAGAAGTGGTGTTCAATTTGTAAGTCACCCTCTCACAATACGAGGGACTGCAAATCGAAGGCTAAGAGCCCTCACTTCGCAGCATGTCAAGTGACTTCCAAGGAGGTTGTCACGGAAAATGCCAAGGTCAACAAGGAAGCTCGCCACCAGGAGAGCTCACTCAAGTCCGGCACTAGAAAATCTAGGACAGGGAAATGGTGCAACCAATGCAAGTCAAACACACACAATGCTATTGACTGCAGGGGAAAGTCAGGAGACTCTAAATTCGTCGTGTGCCCCGGGAAACCTAAGGTGGAGCCCACTAAACAGGTCGAGGCCGAGGAAGAGACTCCAGACCAGGAAAAACCACCTGTAGTGGAATTGGTAGAGGTTAACGGTCGTCAAGTGGAGTGTTTGTACGACACAGGACTGGACGGGGAGGCCGTGATTTCTGCGGATCTGGTACATCCAGAACAATTCACAGGTGAGACCATGGAGATACAGCCTGCACAGAGGAGTGCTGTAGCCATGAAGTTGCCCATTGCTAATGTGGAGATTCGGTCAAGGTATGTCACCGGCACAATCAAGGCCGCTGTATTGACCGATCCCATTTTCCCAGTAATCCTTGGTTGCCGGTATGTCTTTCTGGGAATGCCCAGGGAGCCAATCCATATGGGAGCAATACAGACTCGCTCTCAGACGAGAACGGAAGAGGCAGAAGCAATTGTGACTAACCCACTGCCGGGGGAGCTACGAACTGCCCAGAGTGAGGATGCTACTTTACGTCCTTGCTACAAAAAGCTGCAGAAAAGTGCTGATCCACCAGGACGGGGTCAGTACTACATGAAGAATAGGATACTCTACAGGAGAGCAGGAAGGGGAGACAACCTATACGGTCAGTTGGTCGTTCCGAAAGCTCACCGGTCCCAGATTCTTCATATGGGGCATACCATCTCCTTTAGTGGACATATGGGTATTGCCGCCACCATGCAGCGAATTTCCTGCCATTACTATTGGCCGGGAATGACAGAAGATGTGCGTCGGTATGTGAAGTCATGCCCTGAGTGCCAGAGGGTGGCACCAAAACACTGGACAGCACCGGTGGTCTTGGGTGAGATGCCCATCATGAACTCCCCTTTCGAGAGGGTAGCCATCGATATCGTGGGTCCACTTCCCAGGACTAGGAAGAGGAACATGTATATACTCACAATGGTGGATTGCTGTACAATGTGGGGTGAGGCCATACCGTTGACCACGATTGACTCGAAAAGAGTGGCGGACGCACTGATGGAGGCCTTTACCAGATTAGGCTTTCCGGATCAAATTATGACGGACAATGGGTCCCAGTTTTGTGGAAAACTCATGGAGGAGGTATTTAGGGTGTTTCACTCTAACCACATACATACCAGCCCTTACCATCCTCAAGCCAATGGACAAGTAGAGCGTTTCAACGGCACGTTGATGACAATGCTCAGGAAACTGGCACAGGAAAAACCTGATAGGTGGGATGAATATATCCCAGCAGCACTCTTTGCCTATCGGGAAGTTCCTCATGGCTCAACAGGACTACCACCCGCTACGTTGCTGTTTGGTCGTCCAATCAAAGGACCGTTGGAAGCCATGTTGAGGAGTTGGACTGAAGAGGGGACGTCAGAAGAAGTGATCTCTTCCTATAAATACGTGGAGGAACTGAAAGAAAAACTCCACAAGGGATGGACTTTGGCGAATCAAAACTTGAAAAAAGCCAGAAAAAGACATGCGGCTTACTACAACCGTAGGTCTAAAGACAGATCTCTAGAGGTGGGAGACAAAGTCTTGTTGCTACTCCCTACGGGAAACAACAAACTGGAGATAGGTTGGCAAGGACCATTTCCCGTGGAAAGGGTGATATCCAGAACCAACTATCAGATCCGGATCCGGAGGAAAGTCGAAGATTTTTCATATCAATCTCTTGCGGAAATACGAAGAGAGACCCGGAGACAGGGCGGCTCACCTCATGGCAATGGCAGTTGCAGTGGAGACAGAAGTGGGAACCAGCGAGGGCAGGGAATATCCCCTGGTACACCATGAAACCTACAAGGATGTGCAGGTGAACCCTGATCTGACCTCCCAGGAGAGGGAAAAGATAACCCAGGTTCTCAAGTCTCATAAGGAGATACTGACTGATAAACCAGGACGAACAAGGTTGGTTGAGTTCGAGATGACTTTGACCACACAGGAGCCGGTTCGCCAGAAGGTTTACTCAGTGCCATTCTCTAAAGAAAAAGCCCTGGAGGAGGAAATACAAAAACTGCTGGAGGATGACGTGATTGCACCCTCCACATCCCCATACAATGCAGGGGTAGTTTTATTACGGAAACATAGTGGAGAACACCGGTTGTGTATAGACTACCGACTTCTGAACAGTCATACACAATTTCAGGTGGAACCTTTGCCGAATCCATCGCAGTTATTCGCTAGGCTCCATAAGGCTCGGTACTTTTCAAAGGTGGATCTGAGTCGGGAGTTACTATCAGATACCAGTCAAACCGGAGATTCGACCACTGTTGGCTTTCAGTACACCCAGTGGACACTACGAATTCAAGGTCATGCCCTTTGGACTCAGCAATGCACCTAGTGTGTTTACACGCATGATGAGGACTTTACTAGATCCTTTACAGGATCCGGCCATCATCTCATTCATGGATGATATTCTGATTTCCAGTGACAGCTTGGATGACCACTTGCAATCCTTGGAGAGAGTGTTTAATAGACTCAAGGAAGCAGGGCTTACCGCTCGTCCAACCAAGTGCATGATTGGTTACCAGACTCTGGAATTTCTAGGTCACACCATCACTCCAGGACACATTGTCCCAGAAGAGAAAGAACCTGGAGAAAATCAGAAATGCACCAAGGCCAAGAACGAAGAAGGATGTGCGATCTTTTCTCTCGTTGTGTGGGTTCTACTACAAATTTATCCCACATTTCACTGAACTGGGAGCTCCATTGACGGAAACCTTGAAAAAGGGATTCCCGGACCAAATCATTTGGACACCAGAATGTGAGACTGCCTATAGTCAGTTAAAGGAGGCCTTGGTCAGCAAGCCTGTATTACAGCTCCCTGACCTTTCCAAACCATTTGTGTTGAGAACGGATGCGAGTGGGATTGGGGCAGCTTTGTTACAGGAAGGAAAAGACGATGCTTCGGTATTGAAACCTGTGGCATACGCAAGCAAGAAACTACTCCAGGCTGAGAGGAATTATTCGACCGTCGAGAGAGAGAGAGAGTGCTTGTCTCTCGTATGGACCGTGCAAAAATTCCAGCCCTATTTGTATGGAGTTAAGTTTCAGGTCCAGTCGGATCATCAGCCCCTGATGTTCATGGCTACTTCTCAGAAGCTCAACGCCCGTTTGATGCGGTGGTCGTTGTTACTTCAACCTATAATTTCACAGTGGAGTACATTCCTGGGAAGGAAAATGTTGAAGCGGACTTCTTTTCAAGACACCCAGCTCCTGAAGAAGAGGAATGAATCATCTGGATTAAACTCACGGTGAAGAAGAGTGAGATGGACTACTCTCTTAAGAGGGGGCCTATGTCACGAAAAAAACACCGTGATTAACCAGTTGATGACAATATACGGATTCTGATTAAACGGCCTGTTTTCAAGGCCACATCTGCTTTAACGCAGACAGAGAAAAACAAGTTGGATTCAAGTTACAATCAGATGTCAACAATCCCCAGGATGGTTAAAAATAACAGCTGCAGATGTTTACGGGGAAGGGAAGTGAGTGAGATGAATCAATACGCCACCTTTGACAGTTCACGAAATTGTGGCCAGGTGTTCATGACACGCAGCGGGCTTGTGTGGAGGTCAGGACAGGGGAGATAACTGTAAACAAGATCAGATAACTCTTGTAGTAATTTAATCTAAGGGGAAGCACTGATGATGAAATGAATTATTGCCCCTGAAACCAGCTAGAGTTTGAGATCAAAACGTCAAGTAAACAATTCAAAGCTGTCTGCCAAGAGAATATGATTTGGTGACGGCAGTGCAACTCGAACAGTTGATCTAGGCAGTAGTGCCTTGGCACTGCAGTTAGAGATTGTAAAAATGTCTGCCGTGTGCGAATTAAGTGGATTTAATTGTTCACGTGCCTGTCATGACAAATGTAGATGTGATTTGGCAGACTGCAGTGTTGCCTAAGGTAGTTTATATTGTGTAATTAGTCCTAATTATTTTAGGCAGTAGCATGGTTGAAACTAGATAGAGTAGCGAAGTGATAATTGGCTCTGTTAGTTGAAAATAGAGTAGTGAAGTATTGATAAGCTTTACTATGAATTGAGTAATGGGGGATAATTGGAATATTCCAGTGGGTGTCCCTGGTGGGTGGGGCTCCACATTCTGTTTTTTTTTTCTTGTCTTGGCCTGATGACAACCAATGTGTTGAGTCATCTGTCCCTGACAGAGTTAGGTTCTCTGTATTTTTCTGAGCAGGGCCAATGGCCACGATTATCTAATAGAGATCAGTGACGGGGAGGCTATCACCAGTTGTGTTATATATTTTACAGGTTCCCTTTGGTCGGGATGAAGACCACAGAGCAATTGAAAAATCCTATCCCGGATAAATTGTGATGCAGAAAGATTGGCCAGCAACTTTCTCAATGGGTCTATGCTCGAAGAAGTTGATCAACATTGCTCAGTGGAGCTGAATGGTATAAGTATCCTACAGGATAAATACCGAATGAGTTTTAGGTCATACCATTCGTTAACACACCAGTGGTGATGGATGTTCAGTCCACTTATTACTAGATCAGTAGGGACTGATGTTCACATTAGATGAAACCTAACATTGAAGTGTAGTTGTTCCACATATCAAGGAAATTATAACATTAGGACAATAACGAGAAAATAAAGAGAACTGTAGAACATTTCGCAAGAAGGAAAAACTACATGTTCATGGGACAGTGTTCCAATTATTTTTCCACTGCGCAGGAACTATTAGGTTTCAGTTTTCTATAAACTATTAGGAACAGTTTTTGTTAGGAACAAAAATAGTATCGTTCCCAGATTGTAGAGTTGAATGGGAATCAGATTTCATCGTCATCAGAGCTCCTGGAGAAGGACATGTCTGGAGAGAAGGACACGACTTCGGTGAGGTCCATTGTGCTGATTCTTGTGATGTCGTGTAATCCTTGCCATGATGAGTGGACTCTGATCATGAACTTTGTAGTCTGACCTCTAAATTTACATTAGAATACACAACACACATTTTCTTCGCATACACGCCTCACGTACATTACACTTTTTCTTTTAATAAATTAATTTTTATTAATTGTTGGAAGAATGAGTTGTTGAATATTTTGCGTTGGGGAAGAATGAGAGGGGGCATAGTATAACAGTGAGAGAGAGATAGGAAAAGGTGTCCACGGGCTGATGGAGTTTGTTGGACGGAAGGTGGTGGATTCTCCAGGTTATTAGAAAGGGGGTAAAATATAATGTGGGTGTTGACTCCCCTCACTCCAGGGACGACACTTTAGATTAAGACACGACACTAGTTATAAAACTATTTCCCCGGGGTCCCACTCTGTCACTGAATGTTTTGTTGGCTTTTATTTTGACAGTAAATGTTGACTTCTTTCTACGTTATTTCATTCAGTACCCGGGAAGGCTAACCCGGTAAAAATCGCCCGCAAAAGTAGGATGTACTGGCCAAGGTGTGCAAAGAAAATTGGCACAACACGTACGAAAAAACACACCGGATGAACGCAGAAGAAGAAGAAGAAGAAGAAGAAGAAGAAGAAGAAGAAGAAGAAGAAGAAGAAGAAGAAGAAGAAGAAGAAGAAGAAGAAGAAGAAGAAGAAGAAGACATTCAGTACTAACTAACCGACACTGCATTGATTGCTCTTAAATAACAATGAGAAATTTAGTTATGTTTACTTCTTAAATTCCAGACATTTACCTTCATTCAGTTTGTCCTGGCTGTCTACCTGTATTATTTTATGTCCTATTTGTTAGCTTTACTGCTTATGTCCTGGTTTTTATCTTTATAGCTTATTTCCTAGTTGTTACCTTCACTGTATGTCCTGGTTGTTACCTTTACAGTTTATGTCCTTCTAACCTTAACAGTTTATGTCGTGGTTGTTACCTTTACTATTTATACCTTGGTTGTTACATTTACTGTTTATGACCTCGATCTTCCTCTGATTTTCATCCCCCAATAGAGCAGACCCCAACAATTCACACCAAGCACTCCTATCTGTTGCCATCAAACGGGAAGGTAAAGTGTAGGGCAAAAGAGCTAAAGGGCTTCAAAGATATAACGAGATAGATAACATAAGATAAGGCCAGAATGCAGCCAAGCAAAATGTACAATAAAAGCCCGAGACAGAAATTGCTGTACATCCATTACTGATAATTTCATAACGAAGATGGCACTGTATGATGAAAAATATAATAACAATGTTATAATGTGTATGAAATGTGCACAGCATTGATTACATTTCCCTTGATTGTGTCAAAACTTGAATAGAAACATAATTACAAAACCCAAAAAGACATGTGGCTTCCAAGGAATTTTAGAAACCGTGGCTTAAATTGCATTAGCTCGACAATATAACTTTCCACCAATTTAATGTAGGAAATAAACAATACATTATTCAATGTGGAACACGCATATAATACATAATATCGGAAATTACAGTCGAGGAGGCCTCCGAAAAATTACTTGCTAATGCGCCCCATTGTCTTCTTGTGGAATGAGATAATTTATCCTGAAGCGCCAACATGTCGTGATTTCTGTAAACAGCAGCAGAGGAAAATGAAGTCTGGTTCAAAATGGATCTAGAAACAGGAGAGTTACAGGTCAGTAATAGTTCGACTAATCTAGTAAAACTGTATTGATTATTGACTTGTATAATACAAATCCATTATGAGTTGTACTTCACGTAATGGGGAAGCTCGTTTTCCCTATGATTTCCCAAAGTGGCTGATGTTGTACACCTTCAAATGCCTTTGAATAGTTTTGTGGACTATTCAAAGGCATTTGACTGTGTACATCATCAGACACTTTGGGAAATCATGGTGAAAATGGGCTTTCCGTCACGTGTAGTACAACTCATAAAACTTCTCTGTCTAGACCAGTGTTTCCCAACCTTTTTTGCGCTATGCCTCACCTAAGCCTTTCTAAAAATGTTAAGCCCCCCCCCCCCCCCACCCCCACCCCTCCCAACATATACATAATTTTTAATATTCAAAAATCAAAACGTTACTAAAGAAACTTGAATGATAGGTTTTAGGAAGAAATCACTAAGAAATTATTGAGCAAACACAATAAGTAACATTTCAAAACATAATGGAGAACTGAAATTCAAGTACAAAATAATTGTAATGAAAGGTTTGTCTATATTATTTTAATTATTAGTAATTATTTATAATTTAAATTTAGTGAGATCCTTGCGCTTAACGCTTGCTGCAAAGAGATTTTATGTCAGGTTCCAATTTAGTTAACTTCAGTCTCAGTCTCTATTCAGCTTGACCGTGACTATCTTCTCTAAAACCTTCCCAAATGTATTTTGAAGGGTGATGATCCTGAAGCCGCTACGCTTTGAATGATCCTTGAATGGTTTTGGGAGAGGGATGAGACAGCTGTGCACCCAGTTCTGCGGTACTGATGGTGTCCTAATGCTCTGGTTAAAGCAGTCGGTCATCTCCTTCAGGTCTACATTGCTCAAAGCCTTCATGTGGCCACACCTAACCCCATCAGGCCCTAGTCTTTTGCCTTCTTCAAAATATGTTTAACATCTTCAACCAGTGTGATGTCTTCATAATGCATATTCTTCATGGTGCCAGATAATTCCTCTCTAACTGCATCTCTCGTGTCCGCATAATTATGATTGGTCTGCTCTAAAAATCTCTGGAGAAACGCCTCCCCTTTCTCTTTGTCTGTTGTCACGCGCACACCATCACTCTATAAATTGTTCCCACTGTCATAGGCCGATCCTTCCTTTGCATTTGTCTGTGCAGTTTCCAGAATTTTCGCAGTGTTTTATCACCTCCAGTCTCCTTCATAAAACATTCCCATTTTGCGTTTTTGGCCTCTGAAGCAAAGCGCTTGAAAACCTCCACTCTATCTCTCTTGACATTTTTCGCTGTATCCACTGCCTCTCGTGAGCTTCGGGGTGTCTGTCTCACTTTCCTTAGCTGCTTCACTGCAGCTCTCTTTGCCTTCCAAGCATGGTCTATTTCGGAGTCCACCATGGGGGATGCAAAAAAGGAGTTTTAACGGTCCTGTTGCATGTCCCCTGTCTGAGGCGTCCAAGAAGGCTGTCGGTCCACTCATACCGGAAGGTCTTGCGCGCTCTCCCGGCCTTAACTTTCCTGGATTTAGAGATCAAGACTAAACATTGCATGTGATCACTCCCATAGTCATTCAAAACAGTCCACTTTACATCAAGGACTGATGATGGGAGACAATTTTCGAATTGCCCCCCTTAACAATCGAATTGCCCCCCTGAGGGGCGTGGGCCCCACTGGTCTAGACCAACAAGCAGTGGTTAAAATAAATGGCGAAACATCAGATTTGTTTGACATCAAGCAAGGAGCCCGTCAGTGTTGTGTGCTGTTCGCCTATTTGTTTAACCTGTACGCTGAAGATATTATGAGAAATGTCAGAGATGATATAACCAAGGAGCAATATGATGCCCTAAATATCGGTGGTCATAAAATACCACAGTTTCGATATGCCGATGATACATTATTACTACCATATCACAGAATGGTATGAAACAGTGGTTCTCAACCAGTTGGGAATTTCCCCCCCCCCCCCACCCCAGGGGGAAATTTTAGGGTTTCCAGGGGGAAATTAAGATTATTTCAAGATCACGTTAATACAAGAACCGATTACTTAATACTTTACGGTTCTGTACATCTCACCCTTTTAAAATTCATTTTATAAAATAAGTAGACACACAAATCACGTTTTATGAGGACGTCTAGACTTGTTTTAGTATGTGCTATTAAATTTAGCTTCCATTATTACGTACACTGTGTAGGGGCGGGGAGGGATCTTTAGGTAGGATATACGAAAGTGGGGAATGACGTTCTGAAAATATGGTGAAGGGGGGAACAGGCAACATTTTTAGGTAGGAAATACGAAAGGGGGGAATGACGTTCTGACAATATGTTGAAGGGGGGCACGGGCCAAAAAAGGTTGAGAACCACTGGTATAGAAAAACTAATAACCTCAATCCAAAAGAAAAGTGAAAATCACAAATTATATCTTAATATAGCAAAAACAAAGATAATGCATGCATATAAAAATAATATAGAGAACGAAATATGTTTTAATGGGGAACGATTGGAAGTGGTGAAAATGTTTGAATATCTTGGGTCAATAATTACCATATTAACGATGTGAGAAAAACGGCTGTGATTGATGCCGAATTCAATCGTCTTAACATTTATGAGACTCGTCTCGCCGAGGAAGGGTGACTCAGGGAAAACAATTACACCTTTATTAGGAAGGGTAGAGGGCAGGCAGAAAAAAGGCAACACTGTGTTGGCTTTGCAGTGAAGAATTCGCTACTGGGAATGATTGAAATTCCAGCAGGTGGAAATGAAAGACTATTATCCCTGCGCTTGGCAACCTCTTGCTGGTTTTGCCACCATTATTACTGCATATGCACCGACACTCGATTCCTCTGATGATGTGAAGGATTCGTTCTATGAGGAGTTAGACTCCGTGATCAAGGCAGTTCCAAAATCTGACTACATTTATATGCTCGGTAATGTCAATGCTCGTGTGGGCAAGGACTCGAGTTCATGGCCAGTGTGCCTTGGAAAACACAACATCGGTCACATGAATGAAAATTGGCAAAGGCTGCTGGAGCATTGCACCAGAAATGACCTATGTATTACAAACTCCTTGTTTAAAACAAAAGAGCTGCATAAGGTCACATGGAAACATCCAAGATCCGGCCATTGGCACCAGCTGGACTTCATCATCACACGGAGACATCTGAACCATATATCATTGACTCGAAGTTACCACAGTGCTGACTGTGATACGGATCACTCTTTGGTTGTTGCAAGGGTTAGACTGAGACCAAAGAGAATCTACACAGCTAAACACAAATCTAGCCCCAGGATTAATATTATTAACACTCACGATCCTGAAAAGTGCTTTCAGTTTCAACAGCAACTTGAAGACGCTTTCACTGATACACCTGAAAATTGTACAGTAAATGAAAGTGGGGTCAACTTAAGGAAACTCTTTATAAAACTGCCGTAGGGGTTTACGGCACTGTGGATCATAAGAGACAGGACTGGTTTGCGGCAAACAGCCAGACTCTGCAGCCCTTGATTGATAAGAAGAAGATAGCTCTCTTAAGAAACAAGGAAAGACCAACGCGTAATACTCTGAGTGAGCTAAAGCAAGCTAGGAAGAATGTGCAAAAGACTGCTAGGCAGTGCGCAAATGATTATTGGATAAAGTTATGTGAGTCCATTCAAATCGCAAGTGATAAGGGAAACATCAGAAGCATGTATGAAGGAATCAAGAAAACCTGTGGTCCAGTGTTGGAAAGATCAGGTTGTGTGACGGTTTATTCCATGCTCAGTCTTCGTAGACTTAGGTGGCTAGGACATCTTAGGAGGATGGATGATGGTAGAATACCTAAGGACATCATTTTTGGTGAATTACAGATGAGTAAGAGATCTCAGGGTCGGCCTCTACTACGATACAAAGATGTGTGTAAGCGGGACATGATTGATACAGGCATTGATAATGCACAGTGGGAGCAAGTCGCCGCTGAACGTGTTGCATGGAGGGCAAAGATCAGACATGGAATAAAGACAAAGGAGAAAATTATTGCAGATAAGTCACACACCGATCGCGTGAGACGTAAGAAGGTGCATGATGGTGGAAATGACCACATGTTCACATGCACCCACTGTGAACGAACATTTACAGCGCGATTTGGCCTTATCAGTCACATTCGCTACCGCCATAGGTAAAAGCTATTATGCCTTTTTAAAGCACAAACTATCGTCTGTCAAGACGGCAAGGTGCCAATGGATATATATATATATATATATATATATATATATATATATATATATATATATATATATATATATATATATATATATATATATATATATATATAAGAAATATAACAACATCATCATCAAGTGCCATGCCGACTGGCGTAGTCGTTCATGACTCTCCACAAATCTCGGTCTTTGGTTTTCTGGATCAACTCTGCCTTTATATTCCTCTATGTCACCGTCGCAAATCCATCCAGCATCATTTCTCTAGGTCTGCCTCTGCCTCTCTTCCCCTCGATCTTTCCAGTTGTCACGATGTTCTCTAACGCCTCTCCTCTCATCATGTGACACCAAAAAATGTTGTCTGTTTCTTTCTTATTGTTGTATATAATGTTCTAGTTTCATTGGCCCCTTTCAGGCATTCGTTGTGAGTTACTTTGGCAGTCCAAGGAAGTCGCAACATTCGTCTAAAGAACCACATCTCTGTTGCTTCCAATCTCTTCCTAATTTGTTCATTTACATTCCAAGATTCACAGCCATACAGCAAAACAGGTTCTATACAGCACTTCGGCACTCTTTTTCTTACATTCAATGATAGTGACTTATTGCATAAGATATTTTTCATTTTCTGAAATGCAGCCTTTGCTAGCCCTATTCTGCTCTTAATCTCTATTGCGCATCTTCCATCCGATGACATAAATGTCCTTAGATATGTAAAACTATCTACTCATTGAAGAATTTTCCCTTCTATCTCTATTTCACATTTGGGTGTCACCTGTTTCTTTGATATCACCATTGTTACCGTTTTATTGATATTCAAGGAGATTTCTTTCTTTGCACTCTCTGTTACTACAATGTCCAACAACTGTTGTAGATCTAAAGATTGAGCACAACCCACAACTAGCAACGCTGAACGTATTCCGGTACGAACCCATGGCATTGTCCACGTCAATTTGGAAGCACCATACTCGAGTTTCGCTCTCGTTTGAGCTCGCTTGTAGTGCATATCCTTGACCGGACCCGGAAACAAACCCTGGTTCATTGGCATGTGACGCGGGTGCGTAACCACTAGACCACGCGGTACACGCTAGACGCAACCAAATTCTCACACTAGAATATCACAACGTCACTCATCTTAGGCTATAGCTCAAAATTTTTCCTGATCGCCGCGATTGATATCCGTTATTCGACGTGGCTACGAATGATCAGGTCTTCTCGGCTGGCAAGGCACACCAGGCCTCCTTAAGTCCAGCGAGCACTAATCAAATTGATTTATTTGGTTGTTTCGGGAGTTGAGATTTAAAGATTGAGCACAACCCACAACTGTCAACACTAATCGTATTCCGGTACGAACCTATGTCCTTGTCCACGTCAATTTGGAAGCACTATAGTCGAGTTTCGCTCTGTTGTAAATATGTTGCATTATCCACTATCAATACTGTGTCATCTGCATAGCGTATATTATTTATATTATAACCTCCGAATATTATTCCTGGCTTTGCTTTGATCTCTTTCATTATTACTTCGCTATAGAGGGAGAAGAGATCCGGTGACAAAACACATCCCTGTCTTACTCCCAACTTTATGCGTTCATAATTCCCTTCTTTATTTCCCATTTTAATTGCTGCTATTTAGTTCCAGTAAATATGTTTTATTATTCTGAGATCTTTCCCATCAATGTTAATATCTTCCAACATTTTAATCAGCTCATCATGTTTTACTTTATCAAATGCCTTAGTATAATCTATAAAGCACAAATATATGTCTTTCTTTGTCTCTACTGATCTTTCTAATTAGAAATATAACGACGCTAAGTATCAAGGAAACGTCAGAGAATCTCACGTGCATAGAAACAGAACGGAGACACAGTATATATATTTAAAAAAAAACACATTCCAGTAAACAAAACAAAAAACAAGCATTTTATGTATACATATTGCATGTGCTTTGCAGAACGTTGCTATCAACCGAAGTGTGATTTTCTAGGTAATGTTACGTCCAATAGTTTGCCATTGAGTTATGAATGAGAAGTCAACGTTTAATTCCGACTAACTGGAGTATCGAATATAGGCGGTCATAACACGTTCAGGTATTATTGATGTTGAATTAGGAGATACACCATAAATACCAATACGGAAGGTCAACTGATGCTGAAAACTGTGGTTTCAATGTTAAAGTAAAAATGGATTTTAGTAAAGAGCGGCGACTGTACTAGCCAGGCGGCCTTAATTATCCAGGCTCAAGACCCCCCCCCCCCCCCACCCTGCCACACACCACAAGATACTATATAGGCAGTAAATGACAGTTTGACAGTGACTAGGATCTAACAATATTTGAGGAGAAATATGTATGTACATGGGAGACTTAGAGCAATTAAAAGTACCTTATCAAGATATTATGGCACACGGGATCTTCCCACAAAGCTTACATGTTTATAGTCATGACCCGATTCAAAAACCAGGAACAACGAAATGTGGATCAAATAGAACAATCAGTGTAATGAATCATGTCATCCATCAATTTACCTGTTATTATAATGCACAATCTCTTTTGCAACAGAATGAGATTGGTCGTTGTCTAGATCCTGATGCTCCTACTATATCACTGCAGAGTGTAAGCTGAGTTAGCCCCATGTCCCACAACACAAGTCATTACTGCAGTACACATCTATTAGTCACTGAAAAAGAATGCGTTTGCGCACAGAATATCCCTTTAATGATGAATGAACACGGAAACTGGCAACATATATAAATCCAGTAACAGTAATTCCAGAATATATCCTCATAACAACCTAACACTCAAATAACACTGCCTTTTCCAGGCCTTCTTAATCTAATCCACCAAGACAGTTAACCAGCCACTCTCCCCGGCCCGAACTCACTCGATCCAACCCACTCTGGGTCTAGGCCTCAACTAACTATCCAGTCCCCTGACTCCACACGACACTACTCCCCAGCCCAAGCTGTCTGCCTCACGACCACATTAGTGGGCTGACGCCTCCTCGATTCCCCCCTTAAACTCACTGCCTCCAACCTTCCCCGTCTGTCTTCTTATTTGCCCTTTCCAGGGACCTACCATCCAGCCTCATTTTACCTCCGTCTATTATTTCTCAGGACCGGTTAGCTTGTTTATATAGTACCACTTTCGCTTAGGTCCATCACACCCAATGTTAATGAACCTAGGCATGTTACACTACCCCCTTCTCAAAAGAAAACATCGTTTTCAAATGATGTGAGAGTAATGCTTCTCACACAAAACAAACGTAATGATCCAATAACATTGCCTGGGTAGCCGTAAGTATGACTCCATCTTACTCCACCTACCACACTAAATAATGCATCAAGTAATCATAGTAACCTCCCATATTCCCCATACATCAACACTACCAACTTTCCATCTTGTGTACCAATGCGTGAGCTAATACATCGCATAATAATCAACATATCATAGAAAACATTATTTTTGTGTACCCGTAGGTCTATTAATATCTTCAAGAACACACAAGCTATGTAACTTTGCTAATAATTGTCCAGTAAACTAATAATCGTCTATGAATACATGTCGAGGCGCTGCATTGCCTTTGTCTTCCATCGCCCAATATATTGTATTAATAACAAACCATAATAAAACACACAGATAGGATATAGAACCACATGTTAATTGTTTATGTGACCTCATGCCCTTGGTAATTCCTTGACAGCAGGTCTGCCATGGTGTTGTCTTCGCCCCGTATGGGCAATGGCAGAAATGCGTATTCCTGCAACAATATGCTTCAGCGATGAACCCGTGCGTTCTTCATCGCTGCCGTATGGATGAATGTAAGTTGTCTGTGGTCAGTTTGTAGAATGAATTGTCTGCCCAACAAATACCTGGAGAGTTTGTGTACCGACCATACAATCGCCAGGGCCTCACGTTCTAGTGTTGAGTAATGTTTCTCTGGTGGCTTGAGTTTTCTGCTGACGTATAGTACTGGATGCATGAGGTGGTTCTTTTCTTGCATCAAACCTCCTCCGACTCCTGTCGATGATGCGTCTACCTGGAGGGTAAATTGTGGATCCAGATTAGGGAGTATGAAAATGGGATAACTGGAAAATACCTGCCTAATCCTTCTAAGTGTATCATCACACTGCTTCGTCCATACAACTTTGTTAGGTTTGCCCTTTTTAGTCAACTCGGACAACACTGACGTGATGGCAGAAAAGTTTTTTTATTAACTTATTATAGAAGTTTGCTAACCCGAGTAAGCTTCTAACTTGCTTCTTCGTTTTAAGTATTTGGATATCCAGAATCTTTTTCACATTTGTATCTTCTGGTTTCAGTACCCCGCTGCCAATAACATGTCCAAGGAAACTTATTTCCTCATATCCAATTTGGACATTGGACGGCTTCACAGTCAAGTTATGTTGTCTCAAACTCTCAAGCAAGGATTCTAATCCTGCCACGTGCTCTTCCATGTTTTTACTGAACAGGCAAATGTCGTTTATATAATTGATATCATCCTTGCGTCCCTGTAACAGTGTCCTCATCATCCTCACGAACGTTGCTGGTGAGTTAACTAGCCCAAACGGCATGTAATTCCACTGAAATAGCCCCTGTGGGGTGGCAAACGCTGTTAGCGGTTTAATTGTTTCACTCATGGATATTTGCCAGTACCCTTTTGCCAAATCCAACTTGCTAAAATACTTTGCAGAAGATATTTGCGTCAGTAAATCATCAGTACTGACCATGGACTCCGGATCTTCAATAGTGATGCTATTCTCCTGTTCTCTGATCTCCTGAAATCTATACGCAATCGTAAGTTATTGTCCTTCGTCCTAATGACTACCATGGGAAACGAGTATGGGGAGTCTGATCTGGAAATTATCCCTAATTTCAGTAACTCCGTTATCTCACTGTCTACAGCTGCTCTGTAATGATGTGGGATAGGGTATGGTTTCACTCTAATTGGCTGGTCCTCTGTTAGCTTGATGTCATGTGTTATCAAGTCTGTCTTTCCTGGTATATTCGTCAGGACATAAGAGTATTTCTGTAATATCTTGTTTAGCCTTGCTTTGTTACTAAGTTCCAGGCTGTCATTAATGGACACATCTTTCCATGTTTCTGTCTGTCTCAGTGCCACGATTGTTAAGTGCATCTGCACGTCATTGTCGCTTGATGCTTCTTCGTAATGACAACAGAACACGCTGACCGACTTGCCTCCTCGTCAATAATTGCCTCTGTGACGGGCTGTAAGGCTTCTGGTCGTGGAACTAATTATCTTAGCATGTTAACATGATACACTTTGTGTTTCCCTTTCACATCCACCCTGTAGGCCACATCTGACACTTTACTGACAATTCTGAATGGGCCTTGCCAGGTCACTAACAACTTATTATATATTTCTGGCAGCAGAGGTAACACCTCCTCATTATCTTGGAAAGAGATCAGCTTTGACTTTCTATTAGCATACTGTCTATACCTAGCCCCCTGACATTTCCAGGGCATTACGTGCATTCTAGCATGCGGTAATAATTCTGTCTCTAATATTCACGACTAAGTCATACGACGAAATCGTATTACTATCGTTACTATTCCCTGTTATTAACTCTTTCAATATGGCCATGGAGCCTCTTGGGTTTGCCCCATACAACAACTCAAATGGTTAGAATGCAGTGTTTTCTTGTGGTACTTCTCTATATGCGAACAGGATAGCTGGTAAGTACTTATCCCAATCACTTGGTTGCTCTGAAGTGACTTTCACTAACATCTGCTTAATGGAGCCGTTCATTTTTTCACAGATTCCGTTGCTCATTGGGTGATAAACTGATGTGAAAACTTGTGTAATGTTCAACAGTCTGTTCACTTCTTTCAATATCTGAGAAGTAAATTGTCGACCATTGTCTGATAACATTTCGTTAGGGATAACCTAACCTTGAAAATAACGTTAGCAATGCTTCAGCTACGGCTTCTGTCGTAATGTGTTTTAACGGAACTGCCTCTGCCCACCTGGTGCAACAATCGACCATGGTCAAGATACACCTATGACCCTTGTTGGACATCACTGCTAATGGGCCAATGATGTCGATGGCCACTTTTTGAAGCGGTCTGACTTTCAGGTCTGTAGCTTGTACCGGTGCTTTTACCGTCTTTCCTTTTGGATACATTTTCTGACACGTTGTACAGGATCTACAATATATTTTTATATCTTTGCTAAACCCTGGCCAATAAAACTGGGATAGGAATCTATGTTGTGTACGCGCTATTCCCATGTGCCCTGCGAATGGAATGTCATGCGCTGTTCTCATAATCATCTCTCTTCAATGCTAAGGGTACCACTACTTGCCTACGTGTAGTTATGTCATCTGAAAAACGGCGAGTAAGAATATTGTTCTTCATTTCGAATCACCATCTACCCTTCTATGATTGCGTATGTTCTACTTTACTACACCATTGGAAACATTTGTCCAGAGTAGTATCTTGTCTCTGGGAGTCACTAAATCTCTGTTTGAGATCCATTCTCACCTGCTAAGTTGTACTATCCTTGTCCTCAGTCTCGGTGTCTACTTCGCGTGTCATCTCTTCCTCATCTATAGTATCTAATCTTGTTTGTCTTCTAGTAACTACCGCGTTGCTTCTCACCTAATATTTTTGATACCAGTTCTCGATTTCTTCTTCTGTACATCCTTTCACTGTTGGTATATTTCCAATGATCAGATCTGCCACTGGGGAGTCTAGGGCACACGCTGTCACTATTCATGTGATAAATGGTGTTGTTACTGTGATCTCGGCCAATGGGTAAAATTCTACTATTCCATTAAACGTTATACACTTGACCGTTTTTCCTATGTAATCCGAGGGCTTTACCAAACTCTTTATTACTCCTATGGTCGTACATCCGGAATCCCCGAGCGCTAAGGCTGGACTATCATTGACGAATCCATGGTGCAGCTTCAGACTCCCTCCTAAGTGTACCGATGACATCGCTGGGAATGGGTGCCCACATATCAAGATAGGTTTACTGGTTGTGTCGTACAAAGGCTTACATCCCTCACAACTCTCATTGTTAAGTATCTCAATCACTTGGGCTGCATTAGAGTGCTCAGTTTCCCCACCCGTACATTGGTAGCTGAAATGGCCCTTTTCCCCAAATTTGAAACAAATGATTTCCTTTTTCTGTTATTCGTTGGCCCATTGGATGGTTGTACATCACACTCCGCCATTTTGTGCTTCCAGCTCCCACAATTCCAACATCCGGCTTAACAATTCGGACGTCTCTTAATATTCCCCCTTTTGTATGGATAACGTCCTGCTTTGCCAAAATGGTTGCTCCGGAAACCATTGTTTTGAAGTTCCTGTTGCTCATACCCCTCTGCTGAATCCACACTCTTCGACCTTCGTTTAATACCTGGATTCTGATCCTGTTTAGTATAAACTGTACAGACTATGTCCTCACACATTTGTCTGCTAATAGAGCTGTTCGGATGTGCAGTCATGTAGTTTTGCCCCAACTGGGACATTGTGTCTATGTCATTTGGTTTGCGTTCTTAAAAGAAAGCCACTAAATCTGCATTACATGACGATTATATCTTATCCCTTAGCATCAAATCGACTAAGCGGCCGAAATCTCTTCCAACTTCTGCAAGCTCCATCCATTTATTAAATATGTTCTTCACTGTATTGACAAAATCTGTAAAATCCTGATTTGTCTCTGGCACTAATTGTCTGAACTTTGTTCTGTATCCATGCTTAGTTAGGTGAACTTTCTAAACAAGCGTTGACGCAGAATAGTATAATTGTTTCTTTCTGCCACAGGTAAATTGAACATGGTATCTAGGGCCTTTCCCGTCTGATACTCACTCAGCTTCATAGCATACTCTCCTTCTGGAATACCTAAAGCCTTAACTGCAGCCTCAAATCTGTCAAGATAAGCTTGAAGATTGTCTCGGTTCGTAAAATATGCCATTTCAATCGTTGTGACGACTGCGAAGGTCTTCTGCCTTCCTCACTTTGACCCTTAGATGGTAGTTCTAATTTTTTAGTGCAATTTCAGTTTCCATCTGAAACTGACACTTTTGTTTTTCCATTTCTAGTTTCATTTGTGCGTGTCTCTCTATCTCTCTCTTTTCGTTTAGGTGCTTAGCTTCAGCTAACTTTTCTTCCTGTAGGCGTTTGGCTTCACGTTCATTATGCCTCTTTTCTCTCTCAAGTTGCTGCTCTACTTTGAGTTTTGTTTCTGCGAACTCCTGTAAATCTTTGGCCTTTAGGCTATTCGTTCACCTGCTTCGATGTATTCCATTAAAGTAGGCATCTTTGTAATAGTGGACACGTTGCTGTCTGTCGGCCAACTATAATATAAAGACACTTCTTCTAGTCTTTGTGTCCCTTTTCTAAGTTCACTAAAACTCTTTACGTAAATTCGTATTGCTGATAATATCCCTCTGTCTTCACACAGTCACTCTATAAGAAATTTAGTAGTGACGGGGGGGGGGGGTATTACCTATACTCCCTCGAATATATAACAAATAGTTGTAGACAGTTTCTGGAAATAGTGTTAGACATACATATATATCCACGAATGAATGATAAACAATAAGTGATATCTATGAGACGCAACACGCATAGGCTAGTGACACACAGACTGATGATTACCTAGAAATAAAAAAACTAAATGACATCGACCAGCCCATGTAAGACAAAAATTAATGCGCATAAAAACAACAAAAACCATCTAGATAGGAGATTTTTAACGTGAGATTACAATAATAACATATAACCGAATCAACCCCGATATTATATGTAAATATGAAAGAAAGAAGAACAAGTAATCTCCAGTAACTAATACACACACAGCTAAATATTGTCAGACACCCAATGCGAACGACGACACGCTAACTATTGGGTATCACTTAAGAATATCAGGAGACAAACTGCCAAGCTACCTGACGATACGAATCGCAAAAATGCCTTCAACACAAGCAATAAACACAAATCAACAGATTACACACATGACATTTAAAAAGAAAGAAAATGAATGACGGGTACACCGAACAGAAGCAGTAGGCCGACAAAAGTGCAACAATAACAGCACATAAGTCTTTAGTTGTATGAGTAGTTTTCGAAAATCTGGATCAGCTTAGTGGTTAGATCTGACTCAAATGTCTGAACCTGTTTGGTTGCTATATTCTCGAATTAATGGTAATGATTCACGTTTGCCGAAAAAGTTAAAATGGTGATGAATGTCCAGAATTGTAAATCCCCGGGAAGGTTAACCCGGTCAACAAATGCCCGCGGAAGTCGGATGTGTCTGCCTAACGGCGCAAGAACGCAGCTCTGCTGTAAACAGGCACAACGCAGTCACATCCGAAAAAAAATCCTGATGAACACAGAAGAAGAAAGAGAATTGTAAATGTGTATATACAGTAACTTTTTGGCAGATACATTCGACCACTCTTGAAGAGGCGGCCACTGATTGTCTGATGTAGAATGTTTCCCTGGTGACGTGATGATGACGATAACAGAACGATGGTAACAACGCCGAACATAATCTTGGTTTCGGTGCAAAACAGCTGGTATTGTTTATCATTTGCGACCTACTTTCACAGTCACATGAGTCATCTTGCAATGCTAGTGGAAATGTCCTCAGTAAACTTCCCTTGTACACAGCCTTGACTCCCAAGGTCACCTCAGTTTCAGTACATCAGTGTACTACAATCTTATTTGTCCCAACACGGCTGACCTCTAGCCCCGTGGAGACCAACAATCAGCCGGTCACTGCTTACGCACTATTTCTTTGTAAATATTAACACGCACCGAATCTTGCTGTGGTCTGAAATAATGTTCCCCCTTTCCAGCGACTGCTGGCCTTTTTCGTTATATACGAATACTCGTTGTCCTGCCCCCGTCTTTCATTCCTCTTCGCTGGACCAGCAATTGTCACTTCTGTGTGTTCCACACTTCCTCATAAATCTCCCCTCCCCGGGTGAGATTTTATACATGTATTTCACCTGTACTTGCCCGCTGGCGCCCCGCTCTGTCTGTTTACCTGCGCTGAATCGCTTCTCGACCTGTGAAAACACCGTGCGACTGTCCCCAACACACACGCTGGCCTCAGCGACACTGTCCCGCCGCTAGACAGTTCTCTCATAGGCGTAAACCCTGTTTCTGTACTGTGGATAACCCTACACCGTCCACCCTCCCTCTCCGGGTGTGCAATGTTATTTTTACCTGGCCTCCCGTGAACTGTGTGTTAATTCTCCGTCACTTTTGAAACGGGCCGTCTGCTGGATATGGTGATGATTCGTTGTGATACAATTCTAGTTGTAATTGCGCGCCCGACTAATGTCTCTGAACTCATTATCCTCTCTAAGCGACGACCCACATTAACCTCTCTATCACAATCTCTTTTGCAACAGAATGAGATTGGTCGTTGTCTAGATCCTGATGCTCCTACTATATCACTGCAGAGCGTAAGCTGAGTTAGCCCCATGTCCCACAACACAAGTCATTACTGCTGTACACATCTATTAGTCACTGAACAAGATTGCGTTTGCGCACAGAATATCCCTTTAATGATGAATGAACATGGAAACAGGCAACATATGTAAATCCAGTAACAGTAAATCCAGAATATATCCTTATCACAACCTAACACTCAAATAACACTGCCTTCTCCAGGCCTTCTTAATCTAATCCACCACGACAGTTAACCAGCCACTCTCCCCGGCCCGAACTCACTTGATCCAACCCACTCTGGGTCTAAGCCTCAACTAACTATCCAGTCCCCTGACTCCACACAATACTACTCCCAAGCCCAAGCTGTCTGCCTCACGACCACACTAGCGGGCTGACGCCTCCTCGACTCACTGCCTCCAACCTTCTCCGTCTGTCTTCTTACTTGCCCTTTCCGGGGACCTACCACCCAGCCTCATTTTACCTCCGTCTATTATTTCTCAGGGCGGGTTAGCTTGTTTATTTAGTACCACTTTCGCTTCGGTCCATCTCGCCCAATGTTAATGAACCCAGGCATGGTACACATTCATTAATTCAGTATATGTCGGTAAGCGAGGGCGGTCATAGTTCGTTATTTTACACCAGAGTCGTGGATCAGCTCTGTGTTCTTGTCGTGACCATGCCATGTGGTCAAGCCATCTAGATATTTACCTCTCTGCCTCATACTTGTTCTTTTCCCCTCAATCTCGCCAGTTGTCACCAAGTTATCTAGTTTATTTCTTCTCATAACGTATCCAAAAATGTGTGGGTCTGCGTATAATTTCTCTAATTAGTTTGTGGCTTTAATTTGTCGCTAGTAGGACTTGCTCATTAATTTTGTTCATGATATTCTTTGCATTTCCCTCAAAAACTACATTTCTACCGCCATTAGATGTTTTTGCTTGTCTGCTCATCTTCCACGTTTCACATCCATATGAAATACGACGACAATTTTCTGAAACTCAAATTTGCTCCAGATAGTGGTATCACCACTACCTTTGCAGAGCGTCGCTTTCATCTTGGTCCGCCGAGGCGATTTTCCAGCCTTCTCCAGTTTCCCAGCCTTTTGCAATCTGAAGGGGAGAGGAGATACCGTAATCAACTCCTTATGGGAACTGTGAAGAACATACTTTGGAATGGCTGCTGCATCAGTGGACTGAGCACGCATGGGAATGCCCACTGTGCAGTGACTTTGTTCGATATAGCATAACATCATCATCCAGTGTCCTGCCGGCTGGAGTGAACGATCATGATTCTCAACAAATTGCAATCTCCGACGTCATGGATCAATTCGTGTGTTGACACCCTTCCTTGTCATAACACTGTCAAGATTCATCTCTCGCTGTTTTCCTCTATCTCTCTTTCCGCAAATCTTGTCGGTTGTCACTACATGTTACAGTTTTTGTCTTCTCATAACGTGGCCAAAAATGATTACTGCCTCTTTCTGATGTTTGCGAGAAGTTGTCTTTGCGACTCAGCTTCCCTTAACATAGTCACACCTTCACCTATTATAACAGATACAGCTCTCCCCCTTCACAGATATTGCTGTTGGTGAGTGAAGTGCTAGGCCTCCACATATTCTAGATCATGACATATAAGGTCGGATGAACAGTCCCCATCCTTATCACCGTTTCTTCACAGACAACTCCCAGAACATTATGAAAATTGTCTGACACCCATTGTTATGACGCTGGGTAGAGCATAAAGCCGTACTGGTTGGCAAATAAGTCTGTCTCTACTGAGGACTGAACCCTAACCAGTCTGGGCAGACAAGCACACTAACCATTATGCTACGGTGATTCGATTCATTACTGAATGTCAAAAATCACCCACTGTCTGCCCGGAGATCCTGGCTTCAAAGCCTACTCGAGACCGGATTTCGAGGTGACTAAACGTCTGCGGGGTCGATCATCCTCAAGGAAAATTGGAACGAGAAAATGATCTGGGAGGCAGAGCAGCCAGAGTGAGGGAGATCACTTCAATTATTTTGAGCCATGCCATCAATAATGTATGAGCCTAGCGCCATAATCTCTGTGTCACGATGACATGGCAGCGGGTTATGTTGGGCATTACTTCAGTTATAGGTCTAGATGTCCCGTTCCTGTCTAGTGTATGTGTTAAACAGTCTTGTTTGTGTCTGATACATATTTCTTCTTCTTATAGGCCCCTATGTAATCTATGCAATGTAACCCTTGTAACCTACATGTGTGTGGGTAGGGGTATTGTGATCGAGAGATGTTTGGTTGGGGGTGGGTGGGGGTGTGTGGGTGCGTAGTGGAGGATGTGTGGGTGAGTGAGTGTGTGTTGGAGGATGGGTGGGGTATGTGTGTATGGGTTGGGAGACGTGTGTGATGTGTTGGTTGGGGATATGTGTGTGGGTGGGGTATGTGTGTGTGGGTGGGGGATTGTTGTGGTGTGTGGGTGGGGGTATCTGTGTGGGTGTGGGTGGGGATATTGTGTGGTATGTGGGTGTGGGATGTGTTGGTAAGGGATATGTGTGTGTGTGGTTCGTGGGTTGGGAATAATGCGTGGTAGGGGATGTATGTGATGTGCCGGTGGGGGATGTGTGTGGTGGGGGATTGGGTTAGGGCATGTGTGGGGGGTGGAGGATGTGTGGGTGGTCGGGTGTGTGTGAGTGGATTGGGGATGTATAGGTGGTTAGGGAGATGTGTATGTGTGCGTGGGTAGGGAGATGTCAGTTGGTGGGGATGTGTGTGTGTGTGTGGTTTGGGGACGTGTGAGTCGATGTGCGATGTGTGGGTTTTGTTGGGGATGTGTGTACTTGGGTGGGGAATATGTGGTCTATGGAGGTGTGGCTGGGGGATGGGTGGTTGGAGGTGTGGGTGGGGAGAGGATGTGAAGGTTAGTGCCACATGGCGGTCACGCACACCATAGAAGATGCATAAGGATATTCCCAAATGTATGAATAGATGAAAGGGATCATGGAATCTAAGGCCGACGTGAGCATCGTCAGAGCATGGCAACGGCAGATGCTGCGAGATAGCCGATCGAAGAGCTTGTGGTTTCAGAAGGGCTTTGTGAAGGTGACGCCTGGAGGCCGTAATTTCGGAATGAAACAGCTGGAAGACAGGGGAGGAATTTATTGAGGAGACAACGGTGAATGGATCGGGAATACACCTGGACGGAATTTCCATGTTCAAGCGGAATGACGATGAACAATAGGGACTCAAGGGCGACGAGCTGGTCTGGGAGCTCGGAGGTGGAGAGATATATGTAGGTGCCGACCCTGTGATTAAGGATCAACCTATATTTCTGCCAGAGTATTTTCTGCATGCCAGTTGACGGAATAAATGTCTTCAAATCGTTCGCTCGACTTGAGTGTGCCCTGTGTTCACGATTCCTGTTCAAAAAAGGTTTGTTATTCTGATTTCTTGTTAACGAGTTCGATGTTCAACCCTTTGAATCTCCAGTACAGTTGGATTTAGAGGACAGGCACATCGAGACAGTTAGGATGTGTATGTGGGTGGGCATGGGATGTATTGGTTGGTGGGGAATGTTTGTGGGTGGCGAGTGTGTTTTGGTTGGGGGAACAGGTAAGGGCAGTGTGTGTGGGTGGGGGATGTGCGGGAGGGGGAAGGGTCGGTTGGTGGGATATGTATGTGTCCCTGGGTGTGTGTGTGGGGGTAGGTAGGTAGAGGTTTGTGGGTGGGGTGATGTATGGGTAGGTGGGAGATGGGCCTCATAACATGGTAATTTACCTTGTTTATGTTCACAACATTCATTTCACAATGTTTATTTTTCTTCTTATGTGAATGTATAATGCTCTTGATGAACGAAAGACGATTGATTGGAAGGGCAGAATGTAAGCGTGCCCAATTTGTGACCCTTTTAAAATAAAGTTGATTTGACTTTTTATTTGATTTATGTAATGTAATGATAGACGTGTCAATACAATGAGAAACAAAGATGAGTACCATAACCCAACAACCATCATAAACAGCAAAAGAGTTATACCGACATTTGATCCACAACAAAGACCAGCAATGTGGACAGAATACTTCCAAGAACTACTTAACCCCGCACATAGCATAGAAAACCTCACCTTTGTGCCTAAAAGCCATGGACAACAAGAATCAAATTTCATACCTGCAGAAAACAAAGCGGTTATACAGAAAAGTCCTGGAGACAAATACCCGGTCCAGATGGAATAACCACAGAAGTTATTCAGGCCTGTGGGAAAACAGAAGTTAAATGGCTAACAAGACTTTTAAATATAGCATGGGAAGAAAGAAAATTCCCAGATGATTGGCAACAGGCAATAGTAGTACAAATATGGAAAAAGAAAGGCAATATGAGAGAGTGTGAAACATACAGAGGTATATCACTCCTGAGCCATATCGGGAAACGATATGCAAACCTATTGGAACAAAGCGCTAGACTCATAGATGAAAATCAATGAAGCAAAGTATAATTCGATTTTCGGAAAGGTAAAAGTTGCACTGATGCTTTTTTGACACTTAGACAAATATGTGAAAAAACTATCGAATATAGTGATCAGCAGAACATTGTGTTTGTAGATCAGGAAAAGGCTTTCGATAGAGTAGACAGATACAAATTATGGACCATCCTTGAAGACTATGGGATACAGGGGCAATTGCTAGAAAACATCATAGCCATGTACCACTCGAGCCGAAGTGCAGTAAGAACACATGAAGGAATATCAGATATGTTCACAGTCAATACAAGAGTGAAACAGGGAATGTGTGCTCTCTCCTCTGCTATTTAATATCTACATGGACATAATATCGAAAGAAGCAAGTCTTGAAAGAACAGATTTTGAAAATTTATAACTATTTACTCTAGATGAAACAACTAATCCACAGGAAATAAATGAACTTCTATTTGCAGACGATCAGTGCCTGTTTTACAGCGATGAGGGCAGACTACAAAATCATATTAATAATCTGAGTTCAACATGCAGCGGATGCAGTGTGAGTGTAAATGCAGCCAAAACCGAAGTAATGCAAGTTAGCAGATCGCCGGGCTCACTAAGTATACAGATAAATAGCACAACTCTAAAACAAGTTAAAGAATTCAAATATCTTGGCAGTATGTTCACAGAAGATGGCAGATTGGACAAAGAGATCGAAATCGGATGTCAAAAGACAAGTGCACTTACATATCAACTATCACCCTTACTGAAACATCCAGGAATACCCACGTCCGCAAAACGACAGATAATGAATAGCATGTTCACACCAACCCTGTGCTACCAGTCTCAAACTTGGACTTTATCCAAATCACACTCTCGCAAAATCAACACCTGCGAGATGAGATGCCTGAGGAGAGCTGCCAACTTAACAATTCGAGACCGAGTAGGAAATGTTGTTATCAGACAGACAGTGGGATCAACACCTTGTGCCACTTTTACTGAAAGACAGAAGATCAGGTGGTTTGGCCATGTCGTTAGAATGCAACACCAGCAACTACCATCACTGGCCTTACATCAAAGATCATCTGCGGCGAGACCAAGAGGACATCCAAGAAGAAAATGGATTGACTACATCAAAGACATTGTACAATCACACGGAGTGACACTATCAAATGCCTCCCACCGAGCGCTGGAGCGCAAATTATTCCTCACCACGGCGCTTGACGGCAGAAGTGGAAGATGATGATGATAATGACGATGATAGGCCATGTTGTGTGGCATTCGTAATAATGTCAGTCCACAGCCTTCTGTCTCTTGCGCAGCGAAACATTTCAGATACCGACGTTACTCCATGCCATGAGGTCAAATACATTCTGTTTTGGTGTCTCCCTGCCTCGTTTCCCCTCTAACTTTCCCGCTGTGACGACATACAAGCTTGTACTTCAGCTTTCCCCTTCTGATCACATGCCCACAGACTTGACACTCCATGTTTTGATGCAAGTAACCAGTTCCTTTTGTGAATTAATTTTTTTAAAGATGTCTTCATTGGTCTTTCTATCTGTCCACGGTGTTCTCAGCCTTCTTCTATAAAATCACATTTCCGCAACTTCCAAATAATCTTCACTGTTGTCTGCTAATTGTCCATTATTTGCTGCCGTACATAAAGATTGGCTTAACACAGCTCTTAAAAATCCTTTTCCTTACTTCGATTGATAAAGATACATTACAGAGAATATTCTTCAACTTGTGAACTGCTGCCTTGTCTTTAGCTATTCCGAATTTAACTTCCTTAATACATCTTCCGTCTATTGTTATTAAATTACCCAAATGCTTAAATACATTGACTTGTTACAGATTAGTTCCATTCACTTTTATGCTGCATTTTGGTATACAATCTGTCTTTGTAATAATCTCTACTACTGTTTTTCGCTTGTTCTGACTAATTGATTTGCTTTAACATTCTGTTTAATTATATATATCGTTTCTAGTCTTTCATTTTCAGCAACTAAAACCTTGTCATCACCATCTTGCAGGTCGCATACATTATGCCCACCAAGGGATATTCCTGGTATGGATCTCACTATCATTTCCTTGTAGACGTTGAACAGATCCGGTGATAATACACAACGTTTATCCAACACCTTGCCTAATAGCTTGCTTAATGTGTTTATATGAACCTAACTGAATCAATATATAGTCAGTGGCAAAGTGAAGTCACCTTGTTGTCCATTTAATTAGTCATTGACTATTTACGGATGTCAGTGTCGCTAATGTTGATATGATGCAAATGCTCTCTCTCGCTCCCTCCCTCCCCCCTCTCTCTCTCTCTCTCTCTCTCTCTCTCTCTCTCTCTCTCTCTCTCTCTCTCTCTCTTTCTTTCTTTCTTTCTTTCTCTCGTTCTCTCCATCCATACACCCGCCCGCTCGCTCGCTCACACCCAACAATAGGAAGCAGTAGAGCAAATCTGCCACTACCCGGACTACATTTAAAAATGAAGAAAAATCTACCCTCAGAAAAAAAATATTGAAGGCACGCGTGATTCTTGTATATACAGACTGTCATCGCCTATGTTGCTAGGGAGTTCTTGTATATACAGGCTGTCATCTCCTATGTTGCTAGGGAGTTCTTGTATATACAGTCATCCCCTATGTTGCTAGGGAGTTCTTGTATATACAGACTGTCATCCCCTATGTTGCTAGGGAGTTCTTGTATATACAGGCTGTCATCTCCTATGTTGCTAGGGAGTTCCTGTATATACAGTCATCCCCTATGTTGCTAGAGAGTTCTTGTATATACAGGCTGTCATCTCCTATGTTGCTAGGGAGTTCTTGTATATACAGTCATCCCCTATGTTGCTAGGGAGTTCTTGTATATACAGTCATCCCCTATGTTGCTAGGGAGTTCTTGTATATACAGACTGCCATCCCCTATGTTGCTAGGGAGTTCTTGTATATACAGGCTGTCATCTCCTATGTTGCTAGGGAGTTCTTGTATATACAGTCATCCCCTATGTTGCTAGGGAGTTCTTGTATATACAGACTGCCATCCCCTATGTTGCTAGGGAGTTCTTGTATATACAGTCATCCCCTATGTTGCTAGGGAGCTCTTGTATATACAGACTGCCATCCCCTATGTTGCTAGGGAGTTCTTGTATATACAGATGGTCATCTCCTATGTTGCTAGGGAGTTCTTGTATATACAGTCATCCCCTATGTTGCTAGCGAGTTCTTGTATATACAGACTGCCATCCCCTATGTCGCTAGGGAGTTCTTGTATATACAGGCTGTCATCTCCTATGTTGCTAGGGAGTTCTTGTATATACAGGCTGTTATCTCCTATGTTGCTAGGGAGTTCTTGTATATACAGACTGCCATCCCCTATGTTGCTAGGGAGTTCTTGTATATACAGGCTGTCATCCCCTATGTTGCTAGGGAGTTCTTGTATATACAGGCTGTCATCTCCTATGTTGCTAGGGAGTTCTTGTATATACAGTCATCTCCTATGTTGCTAGAGAGTTCTTGTATATACAGTCATCCCCTATGTTACTAAAGAGTTCTTGTATATACAGACTGCCATCCCCTATGTTGCTAGGGAGTTCTTGTATATACAGTCATCCCCTATGTTGCTAGGGAGTTCTTGTATATACAGACTGCCATCCCCTATGTTGCTAGGGAGTTATTGTATATACAGATGGTCATCTCCTATGTTGCTAGGGAGTTCTTGTATATACAGGCTGTCATCCCCTATGTTGCTAGGGAGTTCTTGTATATACAGTCTGTCATCTCCTATGTTGCTAGGGGTTCTTGTATATACAGTCATCCCCTATGTTGCTAGAGAGCTCTTGTATATACAGGCTGTCATCTCCTATGTTGCTAGGGAGTTCTTGTATATACAGTCATCCCCTATGTTGCTAGGGAGTTCTTGTATATACAGTCATCCCCTATGTTGCTAGGTAGTTCTTGTATATACAGACTGCCATCCCCTATGTTGCTAGGGAGTTCTTGTATATACAGATGGTCATCTCCTATGTTGCTAGGGAGTTCTTGTATAGACAGTCATCCCCTATGTTGCTAGGGAGTTCTTGTATATACAGTCATCCCCTATGTTGCTAGGGAGTTCTTGTATATACAGACTGCCATCCCCTATGTTGCTAGGGAGTTCTTGTATATACAGGCTGTCATCTCCTATGTTGCTAGGGAGTTCTTGTATATACAGTCATCCCCTATGTTGCTAAGGGAGTTCTTGTATATACAGGCTGTCATCTCCTATGTTGCTAGGGAGTTCTTGTATATACAGTCATCCCCTATGTTGCTAGGGAGTTCTTGTATATACAGTCATCCCCTATGTTGCTAGGGAGTTCTTGTATATACAGACTGCCATCCCCTATGTTGCTAGGGAGTTCTTGTATATACAGTCATCCCCTATGTTGCTAGGGAGTTCTTGTATATACAGACTGCCATCCCCTATGTTGCTAGGGAGTTCTTGTATATACAGTCATCCCCTATGTTGCTAGCGAGTTCTTGTATATACAGTCATCCCCTATGTTGCTAGGGAGTTCTTGTATATACAGTCATCCCCTATGTTGCTAGGGAGTTCTTGTATATACAGACTGCCATCCCCTATGTTGCTAGGGAGTTCTTGTATATACAGTCATCCCCTATGTTGCTAGGGAGTTCTTGTATATACAGGCTGTCATCTCCTATGTTGCTAGGGAGTTCTTGTATATACAGTCATCCCCTATGTTGCTAGGGAGTTCTTGTATATACAGGCTGTCATCTCCTATGTTGCTAGGGAGTTCTTGTATATACAGTCATCCCCTATGTTGCTGGGGAGTTCTTGTATATACAGGCTGTCATCTCCTATGTTGCTAGGGAGTTCTTGTATATACAGTCATCCCCTATGTTGCTAGGGAGTTCTTGTATATACAGTCATCCCCTATGTTGCTAGGGAGTTCTTGTATATACAGACTGCCATCCCCTATGTTGCTAGGGAGTTCTTGTATATACAGGCTGTCATCTCCTATGTTGCTAGGGAGTTCTTGTATATACAGTCATCCCCTATGTTGCTAGGGAGTTCTTGTATATACAGGCTGTCATCTCCTATGTTGCTAGGGAGTTCTTGTATATACAATCATCCCCTATGTTGCTAGGGAGTTCTTGTATATACAGGCTGTCATCTCCTATGTTGCTAGGGAGTTCTTGTATATACAGTCATCCCCTATGTTGCTAGGGAGTTCTTGTATATACAGTCATCCCCTATGCTGCTAGGGAGTTCTTGTATATACAGGCTGTCATCTCCTATGTTGCTAGGGAGTTCTTGTATATACAGTCATCCCCTATGTTGCTAGGGAGTTCTTGTATATAAAGGCTGTCATCTCCTATGTTGCTAGGGAGTTCTTGTATATACAGTCATCCCCTATGTTGCTAGGGAGTTCTTGTATATACAGGCTGTCATCTCCTATGTTGCTAGGGAGTTCTTGTATATACAGTCATCCCCTATGTTGCTAGGGAGTTCTTGTATATACAGTCATCCCCTATGTTGCTAGGGAGTTCTTGTATATACAGTCATCCCCTATGTTGCTAGGGAGTTCTTGTATATACAGTCATCCCCTATGTTGCTAGGGAGTTCTTGTATATACAGTCATCTCCTATGTTGCTAGGGAGTTCTTGTATATACAGTCATCCCCTATGTTGCTAGGGAGTTCTTGTATATACAGTCATCCCCTATGTTGCTAGGGAGTTCGTGCAGTGTTGAGAACCTTCAGATGTGATCACAGGAGGAGACGGGAGCACTTTATAGCGGAGTCCGTGTGTAATGAAGGCGACCCTTTACAAATAAGCAACCTCTGTTGATAAAGTGTAATTTTGTACATAAAACAGGCGTTTCTGACGGGTCTGATGAAATATAATGTTCTACATAAAACAGGAAATTCTCAAGTGTTTGATAAAATGACTATTCCATCAAACGGGCACCTCTGAAGAATCTGATAACAAGACTATAAAAACTGTATGTGGGCGATAGCTGAGGGAAGATATAATTTTCTTAACGGCAATATTCAATGTTACACAACATTATCGACAAAAATATATAATTTTAAAAAAAATGTACCTTATTCGCAGACTGCAAGATATGAAAGTAGCTACTTCAAGCTTCAGAACCCAACATTAGCAGGCGAACAATAAATAGTTAAATACAGTGCGGCTGAAAGATATGATCGCTTCTGGAATTTAAGGCTTCAGAATATTGGGGCATATAAAACGCCATCAAAGAAACAAGATTAACAAAGTTTAGGATTTTTATAGACACTCACAGACCGGGAGACTCCAGTGTCGTGATGTTATTCTGTTGGAGGCTTCTTCTTCCTCTTCTTCTTCCTTCATCTTCCGAGGGGATTACGTCACACTTAGGTCTGTACCTCAATGGTTAGCGTGTCCGACTACTTCGGCATGTATTTGCTTAACGTCTGCTTTCCCTAGACCGATTCCATACAAGGTTACAGGCTCTATCTATCCGTGTTTAGGTTTTCTTTCTGCCACAGCTGTGGCTTACAGCCTACTTGTTGTTATGTTCAGATGCCGTGGGAATTTTAACATGCGCAGCTTGCACACGGGACCTCCTATTTTTCGCCGTTATCTGAGAAGGCTAGATATTTGATCTCACTATCCACTACGGAGGAATGAACAGTCTGATAAGCTGGCATGGCATGCATCTCTTGGTGGTAGATTAACTATGGACAAGAGAAAGGTGGTTGTTGGCCTGTGGGACCAGGTGGAGAAGATTGAGAAATAGATTGAGAACCTGTATGTGGAAATAATGAGATTGCAGGGAATCGGCAGGGGTTCTGAGACCCCTGCCGATCCTACGCTGTCTCATACTCAACATCAGGAGAATTTTCAATCACATAGCGGTGGGAACGATTAGTAGTGTGACTCTTCGCTGGCTGTTGAACGAGGAGATTAAGCGCGCATGGGAATGTCCTGAGTGCAGTGATGTCGGTTGTTAGCTCAACTCAACTCAACTCTCATTACACAAGAGATCACGAGGCAGTGTGATATCATCAGGTACCAATGGTATTTGGAAGTGACCCCTGTAACATCTGAACCTGAAACTAATCCTACTAGTCGGATTCCCTGGGTGTAAAGTTACTGTACTGTACTCTTCTGGGCTAAGAGTTAACAAGAAATACCTTTACCGTTTAAAGTTGTGTAGAACTTTGTTGTTCTGAGCTCAAATTTAACCAGAAATACCCTTACAGTTTAAAGTTGTGTAGAACTTTGTTGTTCTGAGCTCAGAGTTAACCCGAAATACCTTTACCGTGTAAAGTTGTGTAGAACTTTGTTGTTCTGAGCTAAGACTTAACCAGAAATACTGTCACAGCTGGCACTTAATGGAACACCAACAACGAGAAGTTAGTCGGGAAGCTGAACTTGAACACCATCACAAGTAACCAAATGGTTCCGTCTTCAAACATTGTCACAGCGAGAAAGTCTGCACCATCTAGCCTGTTAAATCTAGTTTGTACCATTTCGTCTGCGCCATCTACTCTGTAACATCAAGTCTGTAACATCAAGTCTGTACCATCAAGTCTGCACCATCTACCCTGCACCATCTCTCTGTAACATCAAGTATGTACCATCTACTAAGTAACATCAAGTCTGTACCATGTAGTCTACATCTTTCAGTATGTACCATCAAGTCTGTATATGTTAGACTATAACATCTACTTTGACCCATCAGTTCTGTCACATCTCGTCCGTACTGTCAAGTCTGTAGGATCTAGTCTGTACCTTATACTCTGTGCTATATAGGTGTACCTTTTAGTCTGTACAATCTACTGTGTACCATCTACTCTGTCACATCTCGTCCACACCATCAAGTCTGTACCATCTACTCTGTACCATCCAGCCATTACTTTTTAGTCTGTACCACCATCAAGTATGTACCTACTAGGCTGCACTATCTACTCTGTACCATCAAGTCTGTATCTTTTAGTCTGTACCATCTATTATGTAGTATCAACTCTGCACCATCAAGTCTGTCACGACTCATCTGTACCGTCAAGTCTGCAGGATCTCAAAAAGTCGCTTAAAAGTCGACAAGGTCGACTTCATTGCACCGGGTTTTATCCCATAGGCTCGGTCTCTTTCCACAGCACGGAAAGCGTCGCACAAAGCACGAACTCCGTAGCTTTTAGCGACGACCCACAGGAGTCTCCGAAACATTTAACTCGTAAACCGAAGGACGCGGCCAGGAATCGAACCCACAACCTTCGGAGCACGAGTCAAACGGCTTGACCACTTCGCCACAGAGACTCGCAGGATCTACTCTGCACCATTATGTCTGTACCGTCTACTCTGTATCATCAAGTATGTGCATTTTACCATCTAATCTTTACCATCTTTGTCTATACCATCAACTCCCTACCATCTAGTCTGTACCATCTAGTCTGTACATCAAGTTCTGTACCACCAAGTCTGTACCATCAAGTATGTACCATCTAGTCTGTACCATTTATTGTGTCACATCTACTCTGTACCATCTAGCCTGTACCATCTAGTCAATACCATTTCCTTTGTTACATCTAGTCTGTACCATCTAGTCTGTACCATCTAGTCTGCACCATCTAGTCTGTACCATCTACTCTGTCACATCTACTCTGGTCAATCTACTCTGTCATATATATTCTGTACACTCTACTCTGTCACATCTAGTCTGTACCATCTACATAGTCATATATAGTATGTACCATCTACTTTGTCACATTGTCACATCTAATCTCTACCATCTAGTATGTACCATCCACTCTGCACCATCTACTCCCTACAATATAGTCTGAACCATCTACTCTACACCATCTACCTCCTACCATCTAGTCTTTACCATTTACTCTGTACCATCTACTCCCTACCATTTAGTCTGTACAATTTACTGTGTCACATCTAGTCTCTACTATCTAGTCTGTATCATTCACTGTACCATCTACTCCCGACCATCTAATCTGTACCACCTACTCTATACAATATACTCTGTCACATATAGTCTGTACCATTTACTCTGTCACATCCAGTCTGTACCATCTGCTCTGAGACATCTAGTCGGCACCATCTACTCTGTACCGTGTAGTCTTTACTATTCAGTTTGTACTATCAAGTCTGCAGGATTAGGCCAAGATCGTGTAGTCTTAACCATCAGTTCTATACCATTTAGTCTGCACCATCAGCTCTCTACCATTTAGTCTGCTCCATCTACTCCGTACCATCTAATCTGTACCAAGTCTACTTGATCTAGTCTGGACCATCTAGTCTGCACCAGCCAGACTAGTCATCTAGTTTGTACCAACACGACTGTACCATCAAGTCTGTACCATCTACTCTGTACTATCTACTCTGTATCATCAAATCTATACCATATGTCAGCAAATTGCCATGTGTCATAAATCCGCTATTGCAGACAGTTCCAAGATGCTGCGGGAAGAATAATTTCAAAGAGCAGCTGCAGGCACGGAACACCCCCTGCATGAAGCACTGTACACAGTTAAGGCCAACAGGCTGGTCAGAGAAAAATTATGGATGGCTCAGAGAAAGGACACAATCAAAGAAGTGTGCATGATTGAGAATACTGGGAGAGGTAAGGGGATGGGGGAAGGGTGAGGAGGGGGGAGCCAGTGGAAAGTCCGACCTGCGCAAGGTCATAATAATATTGGGAATGCAGTGATTGGCCGACAGGCTGTACTGAATGACAGGTGCAACAATTGATCCTCGACAATTCTCGACCAGGCGACGAAATCTACTACACGGTTGGCTCTCTGCTAAGAGGCAAGAGACGTACATGGGGGATCGTGACAAAGTTGGTGGACGGTGTTTGGTGCAGGAGAGCCTGGCATATGATCCCACAACACATAGACTGCGAATGGAGGTGGAAGAATTCCCGAGGGCGAGAAAACAAACAGCACACACATGCCGTAATGGTAACGGACTCACAAAGTATTGTGAGAAAGGTTACGATAGGCATGCTTCGGGCAGAGTGGAAGGTTACCATTATACAATCAAAAACAGGGAGCATCTGTTAGACCTCCCCCCCCCCCCACCCCCAGGACATGCTGGTGTTGTGGGAGAAGAGCAAGCGGACAGATTGGCTGGGTCTGCACCCCTTGGGTTGGGTATCGATGCATGATACATCAGCCGCGGTCGAGGCCCATTAGAATCGTGTATATAGTACAGTAGAACGGGTAGATCATCACGACTTGGAGAGAATGGTGCTGCAGGGAGTGACCAGAGACTCAAGTGTGCCGAGTGGCCAACACTCAAGACTCCCAGGAAATGCCAGAAGGACATGTAATCAGACTGTTTCTGGTACGATTAGTATTGAAATTCTTCGCTGGCAGTTGCAGATGAGAACAGAGTACACATAAATCGGTTCATGACTCAACCAACCTAACGGTGTCATTATAAGACTGCCTATCTCCGGGTTTATCTGCCAGTGATCAGTTTCCGTGTCAGTGTAATGTGAGTTTCGATGAACGTATGGCTACGCACACCATTTACCCCTCAAATAGTTTGAGGCAATGTTGTATACACAATAACACTTATGCTTCGAACACAACAGTATCGTATAACATTAACCGTGGGGTGACATATTGCAAGTGAAGCATACAACACCACCACCACCACAACCACCACCACCACCACCACCACCACCACCACAACCACCACCACCAGCAACAACAACAACAACAACAACAAAAACAACAACAGGAAATATAAATACAGAACGCTATTAATAATAATAGCTACACCAAAATGTTTATTCATCCATATGTGTTAGAACTATCTTAAATATCTTATATAAATTACGTTTATCAATATTATAAAATATGCATGGAAAATAACCTAAGCATAACAATCATATTTCCACTTGTGTAGTAAAAATGGCAGAAACATATAACACAAATGAAAAACGGCAGCTTTCATCGAAGTGACAGACATCGGACAGCCGAAATGAAAGCCCGGAGAAATATAGACTCTTTACTTTGCTGAATAGTTACTAGGAAATAAAATCCACAGAGAATTCTAGCTATTATAAGAATCAAGACTCTTAACGACGTATAATATATACATATACACATCGCATTTTACCTGATTCTCCACAAGACAATCAAATTGAGGATTCCAATTCCTATTCCAATTTTCGAAAAGAAAAAAAATTCAAAATTCGGACTCGTCTAACCTGCCTCCTCAGCTTTGATTATTGTTGAGATCCCTGGTTTTGAGGGTATTTTTACCCTGTTTCTTGTCTTGTGCGCTCTTATGAGTACGTCCTATCTCGGACTGGTTATGTAAGCGTTTGTGTCTGTGACTTCAGCTAGGGGATTGGTCGGCGGCTGTCCTTTGTATCCGTCTCTTCTGGTGGTTTCTTTTGTTAGTGAAGGCTCCTGGCTCGTCTGGATTGACTGGTTACAGTCCTTAAAAGGACTTTTTACTTGGTCTTTTTGCCTCCTTTTTTTATGTATTTTCTGTAGGAGCTTTTCGATGTTTTTCAGTTTCCTCCTTGCGCCTATTTTCAGTGTCAAGTTTGAGTATCTGTGCTTTTCGATTTCTTCCTCCGTGGTCAGCCATGGAGCTATTCCACAGTCATCTATATAGTACTCGAAGTCGGTCTCATAGTCATGGTGTAAGACTGTGTAGTCCTTCGGTTTTCCCCCTGAATTTCTTGGGCTTCTTTTCTTTTTCTTCCCAGCGCCTTCTGAATTCCTTGCGCTGGAGTTCCTCCCTGCTAGCCGATTCTTGGCACTCCACCAAGGTAGATGAAAGTGAGTATTCTGTGCCTCCTTCAGAGATCCGACGGGATAGTGGTTCCCTCTTGGGCGTCGTGGTTAGGCTGCTGGACTTAGCTTGCGGTTCCGGCTCGGTCTTTTGTTGGGTTTAATATTGCGGCTTCTCTGTGATCTTTTCCGTGGCTTCTACTGGTTTGTTTTGGGTTAGCTCCCTTTCAGTCCTTAGCATTTCTCTCTTCGCCTTGATGTCTCGTAGAATCTCTTCATTCTTCTTTGCCGTCTGTGCCATATGTTCCATCTCTTGTTTGATGGTTTGTTGGATCGCCTTTATTTCAGCAAGCAGCTGTTCATTGTCGCTGGTCGGTGCCGGTGTTTGAAGTAGCTTGACTTGTTTTGTTTTTTTTCAACTAGTCAATCTGCCTTTGTAGTTTTGCTCTTTCAGCTTGTGAGATGCACGTGGCTGACTCGCACCTCCGCATTGCTTCCTTATGTGGTGTCTTTGTGGTAATGGCGAGCTTTAAGACGCCTCTGTGTCTTTGGAGGTACGGACAGCCCGAGTATCTTGCTCCATGCTTGCCCAGGCAGTTGGCGCACTTTCTTTTATTGTTGGGTGCTCGGAAGTCCGTGTCCGGCTTGGCCAGTGGACACTCCTTGAAGGCGTGGTGATCGGCGCAGTACCGGTAAATTCCCGTCTTACTGCGACATGCTGTTATGCTGTGGCCGGCTTTCTGACATCTGGAACATTGAGTAATCCTTGGTATGAATCCTTCAGGTTGTTGTATTTTCTTGTCTATCGATACCTGGCGTGGTATCTCCCTGCCCTCAGTCGTCACCACCGCCAGCGTGGTAGGGATCTTTGAGTACGTCAGGATCCGCTCCGCCTTCAAGATTCGGATGTTGAGATTCTCTTCTTGTAGCTGCTTCTTGATTTGTTCGTCTGACAGCTCCACTTGAATACGCTTGACAACCCATCTGACTGTTTTTGAGTCGATGTTTCCGACTCTGGTGTCTTTCTTCTCCTTCTCAGCTGTGTTGGCTCTTGTCTGTGGTGGGTTGTCGTCGATCTTCCTCGTGGTGGCTTCAGAAGTAACTGTAGTTTCAGGTTCTTTGTTGCAGCTCACATGAAAGTTCTCTCCGCGCGTCTTCTCTACGGCTTTGTCGGCTCCCACGCTGCACATCTCAGATATCACATGTATTTTGATGATCTTGCCACGTGCCGTATTCCCCCATATCAGGCTTCTTGATTTGTTCAGGTGACTTGTCTTGTTAGCGCTCGCAGTTGCGAATGGCAAAAGCAAAGACGGCCCCTTCTAACTCAATGCTTATACATGGACATTTCTATCACCTAGTTATCAGTGCGTAGTTAAACTGACACCTAACACATGAAAGCCTAAATAGCACACACATGTCCAGTATATCTTGCCAAATTGATAAACGGTCGCCACCCCATCTACCATTCAGTTTGGTAAACGGACATTTCACTCCTTTCTCACCAGATCGTCTTATCTTGACCACAGCAAGTGTCAGAATTGTTGACTGCATCGAATTAAGTAATGCTTTTGTTTCGTGGTAGAGGGATAATCATTGGCCGTATGTATGTTGTCCGCCCAGTTGGGGTGTTGAAAGATGGCATTGTTGTTACTTCACGCGTCAACACTTTTATCGGGTTTGCAAGTGTTTGAGGTCGGTCTCCCTGGTCCAGGGTTTACACGACTTTCTCCGTAATTCCGTATACTCTCGTGAGTAACATGACGTGCGCGAGAATTGGTAGCAGATTCTCTCCGCGTCGGTCACTTTACGGGGTATGTGAGCCGGTCGCTCAGAAAGCAATGGCAAACTACTGAGCGTAATCTTGCCAAGAAATAAACAATCAGCTAAAAGACAGATGACATGATGATGTTGACAGCGATGTCATGTAAAGGATATGCAAACAAAATAAAAGTGTTTTGAGAGTTGTTTGACTGGCAACGCAAGAAATCCTTCGTTTTGTTGTATATCTATATCTATAAAACACAATGTATGTATGTATGTATGTATGTGTGTCCGTTCTTTATGCGTCGCGTCCATCCGATTGAGATGACATTTTCTACATGTTTTCTTTTAATTCCCGTGCAACCAACTGTCATAGTTTTTTAGTGTACAATCAGCTATTTACTTACTAAAATTTAATATTTAAATTTACATGATCATTTCTATATAGCGAGGGGACTTAACATAAGAAAATTTATTTCAAGGGGCATAACTTTTAATAACATTGCTATTATTTTATATATAGATTGTTGCATTGTTTTCAAAGATTTATAAACTCTTTGTCTACAGTTATTTACAGGCATATGAGTTATAATAAATAGTGATATAATCGTTAAGGCATTTTCATAGGTTTAATAAAAATAATGCATCTATTTAAATAGTGAAAATTTTCTAACTCATCTTTTTATTTGTCTTCAACAGCACATTAATTTTTTTTAACATTCTCATATGTATGGCGCGTTACACCCACATTGGGTATTTATGATGTCCATGTTAAAAGTTACTTTTCATGCATTTTAATGCTTATTGTTCTTTTGTTGTCAAAGAATTGCTTCATAAGAGATGTTGAATGAAAGAATGTATGAGAGGAAATAGAGAAGAAGGGCAGAATGTAGGACGGGCCTGCGAAAGATTTTCGTTCGTTAAAAAAATAAAAAGATTTTGTGAGAGAAAGTTAGTTGCATATAGTTTGCAGTACTCTGCAGTCAACGCACCGCCCACCATTTATTGGCTGTTCGTGATATCTTGGTAAGTTTACTTTAGATAGATCTCTTCCAATCATATTTTCTACTATCAATCTATCTATTATTCTATTCTATCTATATTTTTAACGGGAACGGGCCGAACATAGAAAGATAGATAGATAGATAGATAGATAGATAGATAGATAGATAGATAGATAGATAGATAGATAGACAGACAGATAGATAGATAGATAGATAGATAGATAGATAGCTAGATAGATAGATAGATAGATAGATAGATAGATAGATAGATAGATAGATAGATAGATAGATAGATAGATAGATAGATAGATCGGGAACGGGAGCTTATATGACTAATTATATGAATTAAATGAGATGCTCCCCACCGGGGCCTGGGCGAAGTCGGGCCGGGTCGGACAGACAGATAGACAGACAGACAGATAGACAGACAGACAGATAGTCGGGAACGGGAGCTTATATGACTACTTATATGAATTAAATAAATGAGATGCTCCCCACCAGGGACTGGGTGAAGCCGGGCCGGGTCAGACAGACAGACAGACAGACAGACAGACAGACAGACAGACAGACAGACAGACAGACGGACAGACAAACAGACAGACAGACAGGAACGGGAGCTTACTGACTACTTATATGAATTAAATGAGATGCTCCCCAACAGGAGCTGGGCGAAGCCGGGCCGGGTCAGACAGACAGACAGACAAGCAGACAGACAGATAGATAGATCCCCGCCAGGGCCTGGGCGAAGCCGGGCCGGGTCAGCTAGTCTCATATAATTCTAGGGAAATGGACAGACACACTGTGAGTCACTCAGACGGGCTACGACACCTACAAGACTGCACCATCAGTCTCCAGTGGAAACATACATTTAATATAAAATATGTCATATTACTGTGGCGTTACAATGATACGCATTTCTCTACTTCATAGTGCAGACAGAAGACTATACCAAATAGTCATGCTATCATACACATATTATACCAGAGTGTGCGTGCGCGAGCATACACGTACCCCGGGGATTTACTTTTCTTCAAATTTATGTTGTTTGTCCAGCAAGAATCATGATGGCCATTCATGTCATCCAATGGGGTTGAAAGTATGGAACCGTGAGTTCTAAGATGGTTGATAAGGCCTATTTTGGCTCGAAATTTTCTTTGACAATGTGGGCAAAGAATGCTTGACGTTCCAGGAGGATCTCCTATAGTGATTTTTCTGTCCAGCCTTTTCTTCACAGCTCTTGTAGTCCTGGTTGCTTCACAAGTGACTGCACCCTTGCGTAATGATGTACGCCATGAATTTCGGTCTTTGGCAGCAGTCTCCCAGGTGTCAAGATGAATTCGAAAAGCTTTCAATGAGATTTTCAGTCTCTTTAAAGCGTTTCCTCTGGCTGCCTTGGGAGCGTTTACCACAACGTAGCTAGCCGTAAAAAATTCGTTTAGAGAGCCTTCAAATGTTATATAGTATCTTCACCTTCTGTTCAAGATGGCGGTGTAAACCGCGTCGCTCGATTCGGAGATTAATTATATGTTCTGTGCGTGTTTCTTAACATCAATTTGTTCAAATAAGGATGAACCTCCGACAGGTCCAGCAAACCGGTGGGGAATTTATTTGTTCAAGAACTATTGCTCGAGAATTATGGAAGCAATTGAAAGAAAAACGCAACTCTACAAGCGTTCACGCCGGAAACACACCGGAGCCGAACAACAACAAGCGACTAACGACAACTGCTAAACTTCGAAATACTTCAAATAGAAAAGAGATTATCGCGACTTGGAATGTTACTGGTCTAGGATATACGGAACCAGCTCTCGTAGAGTTTATGAAAAAATCAAATATTCAATTATTAGACCTCGCAGACACTAGGAGAACACGAAACGAACACATGAAGGTTACGTTATTATATGGAGTGGCGTCGACCAGCGAGTTACAGCTTAACATGGAGTGGGTTTTTTTTGGTTATATCCAGACAAAGCGAAAGCCATTATCAACACTAAATTTATATCGGAAAGGATAATACTAGTACAGATCAAAGAAGGAAATAGAACAACAACTTTTACACAAACATACGCCCCATGTAATGACACTTACAGCGACGAAGACAAAGACGAGTATTTTGATAAACTTGCAGACACGTTAAATAATGTCAAGGAGACAGATGAACTAATTGTGATGGGTGATTTTAACGGACGAATAGGCACACGAAGAACACCATGGGACGAATGCATGGGGCCATTCAGCGACAAAGAGACTGATTGTAACAGCAATGGTCAACATTTACTCAACATATGCTCCGAACATGGACTAATAATAGCAAATAGTTTTTTTTCAACATCGTCGTAGCACACCAAAACCTGGTATAAATGGAATGACATAGACCAAGCATCTCAAATTGACTTTATTCTAATTAGGAAATCAGACAGAAGACTACTGTTAGATTCAAGAGAACTCCCAAATACAGATGTTGATATTGATCATAAACGAGTCATAATAAAAAAGATTTCCCAACATAGGAAAATAAGAAACACAAAGGTAACAACACATGTCATCAATTATAGGAGGCTGCAGGAAAATACGGTTAAAGACGAATTCAATCAAGAAATCAAGAACCTACATAAGAACATCCCTGTTGACCACTCAAGCGTAGATAAGGAATGGACATGTTTCAAGGCTGCCATGCTCGACACACTGGAAAATAAATGTGGAACAAAGAAAGTAGGGCAGGACAAAAGATTAAGAACAGCCTGGTGGAACAACGAAGTAAAAGATAGCATATCCAAAAAGAAGGTAGCATTCAAAAAGTGGATCACAACTAAATCTGAACAGGACTATATTACTTATAGAATAGCACGACGTAATGCCAAAAGAACAATTAGAGCATGTAAAGATGAATCCTGGAGAATATACGGTGAACAGATGGCGACCCTTAGCAAAGACTGCCCAAGAGAATTTTATAAACGCGTCACCACAATGAGAAACAGAGATGCATGCTACAACCCAACCACCATCATAAACAGCAAAAGACGTATACCAATATTTAATCCACAACAAAGACTAGCAAGGTGGGCAGAATACTTCCAAGAACTGCTTAACCCCACACATAACATATAAAACCTAACTTTTGTGCCTAAATGCCAGGGACAGCAAGAACCAAATTTCGTACCTGCAGAAGTCAAAGCAGCTATACAGAAAAGTCCTAAAAACAAATCACCTGGTTCAGATGGAATAACCATAGAAGCTATTCGGGCCTGTGGGGAAACAGGAGTTAAATGGCTAACAAGACTTTTTAATATAGCATGGGAAGAAAGAAAAGTCCCAAAATGATTGGCAACAGTACCAATATGGAAAAAGAAAGGCAATATGAGAGAGTGAGAAGCATACAGAAGTATATCACTCCTGAGCCATATAGGGAAAATGTATGCAAAACTATTGGAACAAAGAGCTAGACCAATAGTTGAACAACAGTTAAGCAAAGCACAATTAGGTTTTCGGAAAGGTAAAAGTTGCACTGATGCATTATTTACACTTAGACAAATATGTGAAACAACTATCGAATATAGTGATCAGCAGAATATTGTGTTTGTAGATCAGGAAAAGGCTTTCGATAAAGTAGACAGATACAAATTATGGACCATCCTTGAAGACTATGGGATACAAGGGGAACTGCTAGAAAACATCATAGCCATGTACCACTCGAGCCGAAGCGCAGTAAAAACACAAGAAGGTACATCAGATATGTTCACAGTCAATACAGGAGTGAGGCAGGGATGTGTGCTCTCTCCCCTGCTATTCAATATCTACATGGACAGAATTTCCAAAGAAGCAAGTCTCGACAGAACAGATTCCGAAAATTTATAACTATTTACTCTAGATGAAACAACTAATCCACAGGAAATAAATGAACTCCTATTTGCAGACGATCAGTGCATGTTTTACAGCGATGAGGGCAGACTACAAAATCATATTAATAATCTGAGTTCAACCTGCAGCAGATACAATATGAGTATAAACACAGCCAAAACCGAAGTAATGCAAGTTGGCAGATCGCCAGGCCCACTAAGTATACAGATAAATAACACAACTCTGAAACAAGTTAAAGAATTCGAATACCTTGGAAGTATGATCACAGAAGATGGCAGATTGGACAGAGAAATTGAAATCAGATGTCAAAAAGCTAGTGCACTTACATATCAACTATCGCCCTTACTGAAACATCCAAACATACCCATGTCCGCAAAACGACAGATAGTAAACAGCATATTCACACCAACCCTATGCTACCAATCTCAAACCTGGACTTTATCCAAATTACACCTTCGCAAAATCAACACCTGCGAAATGAGATGCCTGAGGAGAGCTGCTAACTGAACAATCCGAGACCGAGTAAGAAATGCTATTATCAGACAGACTGTGGGATCAACACCTTGTGCCACATTTATTGAAATACAGAAGATCAAGTGGTTTGGCCATGTCGTTAGAAAGCAACATAAGCAACTACCATCACTGGTCTTACACCAAAGATAATCTGTGACGAGACCACGAGGACGTCCAAGAAGAAAATGGATTGACGACATCAGAGACATTGTACAACCATACGGAATGACACTATCCAGTGCTGCCCACCGGGCGCTGGAACGCAAATTATTCCTCCCCACGACGCTTGACGGCAGAAGTGGAAGATGATGATGATGATGATGATGATGATGATGATCAAATTTCTCTTCGCAGTCTGCTTTATTTCTGTTATTATTTCCTGTGATGACTGTTGCATTGATTCCTTTAGCATATGCCATTGTTCGTATATACTGCCCTTTCTCTGCTTGCATTGTACCTATTATGTACAGCAATTGCATATTTATCACCCAATTCCTGTTTCGATTCAGTTATTGTCAAATATAGCTTCATATTTCTTGTAGCTCACTTTAATTTCTTCAGTTTTATTCTTAGTTGTCCAATTATTGGTGCCATGTTCTTTTGCAATTTGCCCCTAGTCATGTTTCTACAGATGTTAAACTGTTTCTAAATCGTGTGTTTATTAGTATGCAATAAATGTCTTTATGAATTTTTTCACCGGTAATGTGTGTTGTGTGTGTGTGTGTGTGTGTGTGTGTGTGTGTGTGTGTGTGTAGAGAGAGAGAGAGAGAGAGAGAGAGAGAGAGAGAGAGAGAGAGAGAGAGAGAGATACTCATTATACCTATGATCTTTCTTCTGTGTTAGCGTGAGTAAAGTGATACAGATGCGGAAGTGATGTATATACAACTCAGAATCAGTAGGTCCGTAATTATACATATGATGTTAACCGTGCACTCTTATGTTTTAAGGATAAACGATTATTCAGCAGTAAAATAGTGTACGTGGACCCCATTAATGATCAGTACCGCCTCTTACACAAGACTCAGGTTGCCACCAACAGTAAGTGAGTCCTCTGTCATTGAGGTCGGTTAATCATAGCTTTCCATAACCTTATTTATCTAGACTATGGTTGACCTGCTTTACCTCCATACCAGATTGATTGACTTTTCGTGATCTTGAAACCGTTTTCCCTCAGTTTAAACACGCGACTCCCGCTGCCGATGTGATCCTTAATTGTGATCACGGTGTGACCAAAATTATCAACTCTGATAATTTTATGAAACACTGCTAATGATGGCAGATTTCTACTCTCGCGGTAAACAGTCAAACAAAGATAACTTTATTATTACGTCTTCAAGGTTGGAAACTCCATTAGCGCCGATCACAATATTCGCTGCTGGCGTGAAATGTTTGGAAGTGTGGATGCTGGTCTGTCAGGGTGGTATTATCAAACTTTTTCTCCATCTCCACTTCACCCTGGATAGATACTAGTCTGACGATCGAAGGGGCGATCGACACGGTCTCCGCTATTATAACGACTGTAGGAGATTCACATTATGTACGCTATGCGACTGCAAGAGTGACATACACTCTCATGGGCTATGAACTTCATATGCCTTCGTCTGGAAGCCTCTAAATGGCCCGTTGTCCCCCACGTGAAGTTTTCTTCACGAAAAATGACAATAAAGAAAAGGAATATAGGCTCATTTGGAAGGCGTGGGGATCACGGAATTTTACTACTGACCACATGGAATGAGGTACCATTTGGAATATAGGTAAAGGTGGGCCAGTATATAGGTCTCCGTACTCACATAATCCCCAGAGTATATCAATGTATTATGCATGCACCAGACGTCTAGGGACTGAAAGGACACACATGGATATTATTGAACAACCACTGTATGCACATAACAGTGTGCACTTTGTGTACATTACAAACAGAGTTGCCATATAACATAGTGTACTTTTTATACATAACTCACATATTTGCCACAAATCATTGTGTGAAGAAAGAATCAATCAGTCTTTGGATTTATTAAAGTGTATCCAATAACATTCACCAATGCATGGCAGGTTGTATTGCATTAAATCAATTACAATCACATGACATGATCAAACACAACAGATGAACCATGAAATCAAACATCATAATCATAGCAACAACATACATAGTCAGCATGATAACTTCTACTATGTGTGGCGGAGGATTAAAAGAGTGGTTCTTGTTAGTGCTGGTCATGCTAAGCAAAAGTCTTCTGGGAGGTCCCCATCTCATGGAATTCCCCAGTGGTATTGCAACTTGGTTTCCAGGATTCACAAAGCGGTTGGGATGTTGAGGTATGGGCTGGTTGTTAAGAATAACTGCCAGAGTTTAAGAGTGACCATAAGGTCCCCGTGGAGTATAATAAAATTGTATAGTTTTCTCTGCTACCAACGGTTCCTAACAAAGGTAAGAGTGTACCGTCTTAATGAGGTTGAGGGCTGGCATCTCTGCACGGTCAGGATTCACCTTCACCAGAATATGTGAGCATCAGCTAGTATAGACAGGCCAACAACAAACCATTCTTTCTGGTTAGGAACGTCAGTTAAGGACTTCTGGTGTGTAAGCCCGTCCTGGGAATAGCCAGAACACTGGTCACCGCACCTCCTACCGACAGTTAATGTTGACACATTGAAAGCTTGACCCGGACTGAGATGGAAGGTTCCGCCAATTTCGGTCTTGGGACTTGCGTGGGCAGTTCAAATTCAACCAAACCAAGTCGTCCGCTCAACGCCCTTATATTTTCCTACTTCATTTGATTCTTATGGTGTCCCGATGTATTATTTATTCTATTTGTGTCTGTAAATTGCTGATGTCTGGAGAATATATCACAATCATGGACAATCAGAAAATTAATCAAGAATTATATGGAAGTTGCAGAGATATGCTTTTATAGAAAAATTACGAGAGTACCACGGACAGATAAAAAGCGTAATGATAATATAGTGAAACAGGTTCACTCACAAAGAGAACGGGGTAAACGCATCAGAAGAAGACAATCTGCACTCTTTGGGAACATCACAAGAATGGAAAACTAGAGCACATTGTGACAACGGGAAAGTTGGAGGCGAAAAGAAGCAGGAGAAGATCAAGAGAGAAAATACTTCACCGTTTGACATCATGGTTTAGAGAAACATATGTATCAGAAATTATTAACAGTACACGAGTCAGAAGGCTAAGACATCATGACGTAAACAGCACGGTATTGTACTGTAAAAAAAAAAAACACCCATCAAAACAGGCGAGTAATATGGTCTTAATCTTGTGATAGTAAAGGACAACTCATCATTATCTGCGCGAAGGTCATATTCCTTTAGCATCCTGATCGTCGTCTAAATGGGACACCACAGGGCACCAAGAAGACTCAACGAAAAGAAAAATGAAAGAGCAAAGTGAGCAGTCCTCATTAAAGAAAAGAATGAAGCCGAAAAACGTAAATGTCACCAATGGAACAACCATACTGACTGTCATGGCCATACCATTCTAACGACTTGTTATGCGGGGAACAGTAAGTAACAAGGGCTTTTTTCTAACAGAGTGGTTTCCACACTGTGGGGCACGAGAGGTTGGCAAGTGTGGCAGGAAGATTACAATTGATTGATTCTTGTGTCAAAGGTCCACATCCTTAGCATTAGTGCTGTCTGCTCCTGCTTCGGTCGATACACGACTAGATTGCCTCCCTGCCTCTCTCCTTCTGTATATATATATATATATATATATATATATATATATATATATATATATATATATATATATATATATATATATATATATAGTCAACGGATCAACATCACGGCACACTGGTGTAACCCATAAGTGCTCCGTTCTACTCCTAGCTCAAGCCTGAGTCCGGAGAATCTCAGCTCAGTGCACGAACTCCGTAGCACCGGCTATGATCCTGAAATACTTTGGGTAGATTTTTAACTCGAAATTTTGCCCGGGCAGCGCCTTTAGGCTACTCTTTTTAGATTTCCAACTGCCAAGGGATTTTTACGTGCGCAACAATACACACGGGCGTCCGACCTCACAATCCGGAGACCAGGGGAAAATGTTTGTTACTAGAAGTCCACGTGAAAAAATCCCGGCCCACACCATTGTTTGAACCCGGGACCTCCAGCATTCGAGGCGAAAACCATACCTCGAGACCACTCAGCCCCACACACAAATATATATTTATATTTAAATATATCGCGCGTGTATGCCTCCCAGAATCCACACGTTCTATATCTCATGGGGCTGGAGTTTGTTATCAGTGAAATACATGAATCTCGACGAGAAAACATCAACCTAGACCTAATCCCATCCCGGTCCGTACGTACAATGCCTGAATAATGCTCTGGTGACATTCTCTTATGTCTTTCAACAGATGTGAAGTTCCAGTGCTTGTCTTGCACAACCCGCTGGTTTCTAAAATTGGAGATGGGCAGATGAGCTCTGCAACACAGCCTTCGTAGAGATGCTACTTCGGTACTGGGTCGGTTTTGATTGATTGATTGATTAATTGATTGATTGATTGATTTAGGAACCGACATTACAGCATTCGGGACATTCCCATAAGCGCTCCGTCCCCATCCTCACAAGCCAGCGAAGAGTTACTACCCCAATAGTCGGGAGGAGTTGCAAGCCTTTTTTCAGGGCTCAAGCAACCTGAACGAGAATCCATCGGACATAAAGAGATCAAGCTCAGTGTTCCAACGGATTCACCATCCAAACCAAGAAACAACAAACACGTACCCTAAATATTATTGAGTGGCTACAAACTGTAAAAAATATATAATTTTGATTTTTTGCCAAGGCAGTAACCCACAGCTTGCTGCTTAAAATTCCCAACTGCCGAAATGTTTTTAATAGTATGATTGTACAGTCATTGTTAGATATCACCCGATAGGCACCCGATTCACAACCACTCGAGTGGTCTGGATAAATATACGACATTAGGCTCACCAGAAAAGAAGAAGAAAAAAATACACTTCTGAAAATATTGTGCTCCATTGTATTCAAACCAGTAATTTTTCGAGTTACGTGCAATCACCATAGCTGTCTCATTTTGTTCCTTGATTGAGGTACAATTTCAGGAAAATAAGGAACCGGAAAAGATTATACTCCACCCTTGACCCTGTTGTGGTGGGTCGGACGTCTAGCTTTCTTGGTTAATAGCGACATAAATTGGACATTTTCTGTGTACAATTGTCATGCCGAAAAGCGTTGGTGGTCATGGTTCGCCATCTTACATGATCACCAGAATTGGGGATCGGGTCTGTGGTTTTGTCTTGATTATACCATGGGGCCAAGACATACATATATTAATGCGATTGCTTTCCTTTTACTCTTTTCCCACCAACATTGCCAGTTATCACTTCATTTTCTAGTTAACTTTTACTTATAACGTGTCCAACATTTATTGACTGTCTACACCTAAATTCACGAATTAATGTATGGTTTTCATGTATTTCTTGTAGGACTTGTTCATTGATTTTTCGGACCGTCCATGGTATTCTTTGTAGTTTTCGCAGTAACTAAATTTCCACTGCTATTAAATGATTTAGTAGATGCGGTTGTTACACACAGTGAACAACTAGGGTTAGAATTCAATTGTAAAAAGACACAGATTATGGTCGTCACTAGGAAGAACGAAATACCACAATGTAATATACAAGTAAATGGGAATATTCTTCAACAAGTGAATAGATACAATTATCTCGGAACAGTAATAACATCTGATGGAAGATGCCTTGAAGAGATTAGAACAAGAATCGCCATGGCAATAGTAGCCTTTAGCAAGATGAAAAACATACTGACCAATAAAATGATGTCAATTGAAACGAGAAAAAGAGTGTTGAGATGCTACATAGGACCTGCACTTTTATATGGATGTGAAGCTTGTACAATGAGTAGTCAGGCTGAAAAACATCTGATGGCTGTAGAAATGTGGTTTCTGAGGAAAATACAAAGAATACCATGGATAGCCAGAAAGACCAATTAACAAGTCCTTCAAGAAACAAATGAAGATCGTAAACTGATTAGAGACATTAGACGTAGACAGTCACAATTTTTTGGGCATGTTATGAGAAGAAATGATTTGGAGAACTTGGTGACAACTGGTAAGATCGAGGGGAACAGACCAAGGGGAAGACCTAGAAGCAAGTACCTGGATGGCTTGGCCTTGTGGCATGGTCGAGACAGAAACACAGAGTTGATCCACGACTCTGGTGATCGAGTGAGATGGCAGAACATGACCGCCCACGCTTACCAGCATGGCGCATGATGGTTGGATGGATGGATTAAATGATTCTCAGCTTGTTTACTAATTGCCCATGTTTTAAATGTAAAAACAAAAGTAATACTGCACACAGCGAACAATAAATTCTCCGCAGCAGTTGGACAATCGTAAAGAGCACAACTTGTTATAGAATGTTAAAGAAAACCCATATTCTCCAAACGTCTACATACAATTATTAGAAAGTGCGACGTGGCCAAGGATAAGATTAAGACCCGGGCTATTTTTACTTTCGGGTTTAATAAAAAGGAAGAAGTTGGAAAGTTTTAAGACGTGGGACATTACCCAATGTCTCGATAAAAAATGGAAAAAATAGCTGAATATGAATGAAGTATTGTATTAAAAATTAAAAGATGCCGGTTGGGGAGAGATAGCACGGAAGGAAGAGGTAAATGAAGAATTTTGAAAATTTGTAAGGGGTTAAAAATTGTAAAATATAGAAGGATCGCAGGGTTACATGTGTTTGGGTTAGTGAAGGGAAAAAAAAACACTTCAGTGTAAGAAAGAATAAGGACTGAACTAAACTGGGAAAACAAGATAAGAAGTATTATAAAGAGTGTAAAAGAAGTTACAAGTAAGAAGTGAAAAAGTTAGTACAAAAAAATATATCTGTTAGTCACAACAGAATAAATTAGCAGGATAATTGTAAGGGAAAGAACGTATGTTTATGGGACAACGGTTGGAAATGTATTGGTGTTTTACAGAAATAATACGCAAAAGACAAGAGAAATCGGTAAGATTTTAAACGACTGGTGTGTGACATTTGAAGAAAGTGCGACTTAGAAAGATACGTAAAGGTCCTGAATAAATCAAAAAATAAATTTATATATTAGAAAAATTTATGGTTTATGAATGAGGTAATTTTTAGCTATGGTGGAGGATATGTTTGTCGATGGTAAAAGGTGATGTCCGTAGTGGTTCGTTACTGTGGTATGGAGGCAAGAGAGTTAGTGTCAGGATGGTGAAAGAATAAAGACACAAGGGGATAGGACAACAGGATAAAAACAAATAAGGTTAAGTTATTAAAAAAAGGAAACGAATAAAAGACGAGTATATTATTGAGTGGCGAGGTGGGAAATGATGGGATTATGAATTGAATAAAACAGAGTCGAAGCCATGAAGGAAGTATTATTTAATTGTCGAGATCAGAAGAGTAGAGATATTGGTCAGAAGAAATCAAGGAAGTCTATAGACTAGTGAATGATAATATTAAATAGAAGAAATAAAAGTAACGTGTAAACATTAAAACTCAGTTAATACAGATACGGGACGAGAACCTATGATTTGATAGGATATTTCTAATGACAATATAAAAGATATAAAAATTTAAAGTATGAAAATGATAGAATAAAAATAACTCCAATTATAGAAGAAAAGTAGTAGAAGAATTAATCCAAATGATATATTATTAGCCAGAGTTGCAGAATTGGATGCAAAAAGACCTTAAAGATTAATTTTAAGCAGGTATCACTCAAGATGCGACATTAGAATTATTTACAGTTGGCCCGTCGCTGCATCAATAAAAAGAGGCGGAATTAAAAACAATTGTATGCGAATAAGGAAGAATGGCATTCTGTTGACACAAAGCGAAAGAGGTATGAACAAAATAGTGTAAAAGGAATCATTTTCAAAAGTATTGAAAGGCTACACTGCGGCAACAATATGGTTATAGACACAATAGAGTTACAATCGGCAGGTGGCGATCGTGTTGGTCAGTATGAAACGCAGATACCGTTAAGAAAAGGGGCTATAATGGCAAAACTATTATGGACGTAAATTGGAAAATTAGAAAATCAAAAAAAGCAAATAAATGATAATCTGTGGAGTGTTGGAATTAATGGAAGAGTATATGAAATAAAGGGCATATATGCAATAAAAATAACATCTTTGTTTAAATGGCTTATTGGGTTTCGAAAACTAGCACCTAAGTTAAAAAATGGCAAAAAGGGACAGTTTTAAGAATTGTCATGGAAGGAAGGCACAGAGTAAGGGAAATGGCAAGACTGCCAGTAATACGTCTTCAAGTTTGCCTCTTGCTACCCCTGATGATTGCCTGTTTTCTCTCATCAACGCTGCGGTGTGCATCCACCTCTCAGACTGCCTCATTATTTGTCTGTGGGTAAAATGCACTCTGTAAAATGTCCCCCAGAAACAACATCACGGCTGCCATCAGATATTTCTAAGTGTCTGTTTATTATCCAGGTCTCACATGCAAATAGAAGTATTAGTTCTAAACAGGATTTTAACGCAGCGGTTCTCACTGCAATAACAATGTTTTATTGGCGAGTGTGTATTTCATCTTGGGAAGCCGCGGTAATGTAATGGTCAGATGTCGATCCCATATTGATCCAGCCTACATTGAGTACCTCAGACAAGTCAGCGCGGCCATTTCCCACAGCAAGCGCCGATTGGTCTTTTAAAATACGGGTCTGGCATCAAATGCTCATTGTACCTTAAGGCACTTAAAAGTGCCGTTTACATGTGTTACTTACTAAGTATTTAATATTGCAATAGGCTCATGATCATTATGTGCCATGCCAATAAGCGTGGGCGATCACGATTCGCCATCTTAAGCGATCACCAGAGTCGTGGATCAGCTCTGTATTCTTGTCTCGGCCATGCTATCTGGCCAAGCTATCCAGATATTTACTTCTCTGCATTGCCCTTGTTCTTTTCCCTTCTATTTTGCCAGTTGTTAACAAGTACTATAGTTTGATTCTTGCCAAAACATACCTAAAGTTGTTTGACTGTGTACGTATAATATCTCCAATTTATTTTTAATTTTTTTTTACTGTCTTCAGTTGCTTCTTGTACGACTGGCTAATTGGATTTTCTATTTGTCCATGGTATTCTTTGCATTTTACTCAGAAACCGCATTTCCACTACCATTAGATGATTTTCAGCTTGTCTGCTCATTGTCCACGTTTCACATTCATATACAATTACAGTTTCTATGTAGCAAAAGGAGGCTACCTTTGCCATATCATATTCATGTTCTAATGTCTTCAAGGCATCACCCAATAGATGTTATGACTGTACCGACATAGATGTAGCCGGTTTACTTATTTAAGAATATTATCACTTACCTGTATATTACATTGTGGTATTTCTTTCTTCTTAGTCGTCATCATCTTCCACTTTTCCGCCAAACGTCGTAGGGAGGAATAATTGGCGTGCCAGCGCCCTATGGGTGGCACTGGATAGTATCATTCCATGTGATTGTAGAATGTCTTTGATATCGGCAATCCATTTTCTTCACGGGCGTACTCTTGCTCTCGTAGCAGATGTTCTTTGATGGAGGGCCAGTGCTGGTAGTTAGTTGATGGTGTTACATTCTAACGAGATGGCCAAACCAGTCAATCTTCTCTCTTTCAATAAATGTGGCACAAGGTGTTGATCCCACTATCTTTCTGATAACATCATTTCTTACTCTCAAATAACTAATCTGGCATCTCATCTCAAAGGTGTTAATTTTGCGAAAGTGTGACATCGGTAGCATAGGGTGGTATGAACATGCTATTTTTATTTGTCGTTTTGTGAGCATATGCATATTTGGATGTTTCAGCATCTGTGATAGTTGTTATGTAAACGCAATTGCTTTTTGACATCTGATTTCGATTTCTATGTCCAATATGCCATCTCATGTGATCATACATTTAAGGTATTTGTTCTTTAACTTCTTTAACTTGTTTCAGAGATGTGCCATTTATCTGTATACTCAGTGGACGAGGACATCTGCTAACTTTCAATACTTAAGATTTGGCTGTATTTATACTCATATTGTATCTGCTGCATGTTGAACTCAGCTTATTAATATAATTGTGCAGTCTGCCCTCGTTTCTATAAAAGAGGTACTGTTCGTCTGCAAATAAAAGCTCATTTATTGCGTGTGAATCTGCTGTTTCATCTGAAGTAACGGGTTCAATATTTTCTGAATCGGTTCTGTCAATTCTTGCTTCTTTGGATATTCTGTCTATGTAGATATTAAATAGCAAAGAAGAGAGCACACATCCCTGTCTAACTCATGTGTTGACTGTGAACATATCTGATGTACCTGTTTATGTTCTTATTACACTTTGGCTCTAGTGGTACATGGCTATGATGTTTTCTAGTAATTGGCCTTGTTCTTCAAGGATGGTCCATAATATGGATCTGTTTAGTTAGTTAGTTACTCTTTATCTGGGCCTGTATCTGTTTACTCTACCGAAAGCCTTTTCCTAATTTACAAACATACTATTTTACTGGCCACTGTATTCGATGTTATTTATTTTGTTTTAAAATATTTGTCTAAGTGTGAATAGTGCATCAGTGCAACTTTTACCTTTTCTGCAACCAAATTGTACTTTGCTTAACTGTAACTGTTGTTCAACTATGGATCTAGCTCTTCGTTCCAATAGTTTTGCGTACATTTCCCCTATATGACTCGGGAGTGATATACCCCTTCTTAGTTACGACCATAATCTTGTCTTCTTTCAATTTAATTCTAACCCTTGTGTACAATAGTCGTATCTACTAAATGTTGCAGATCGTGTTCATTGTCTGCAATCAATACTGTACGTCCGCATATCTAATGTTATCGATGGTATGTCCCCCAATGGTGATCCCTCTCATATCTTTTAAATTTGTAAACATAGTTTGACTGATGGGGGAAACATATCTGGGCATTACGCATTCCTGTCGGACACCGCTCCTAATTGGCTGATATTAATCTACTTCATTATCAATCTTTATGGCAGTTTGTTGTTTCCAATATACGTTTTTAACAAGTCTAAAATCTTTCCAATAAATTCGTAGAAATCGCAAACATCTTCATTGCGTTGACATATCTTAGTTTATCAAAAGTTTTGTCTAATTAATGAAGCAATCAGGTAGGTCTTTGTTTACTTATATTGGACGCTCAATTAATGTTCTCAGCAAATACACAACATTTGTTCTTCCCTTATTTCAGTTTCTATTTTATTTCCAAATCTTTGTATGATGTTTCTAAGCAAATCTTCATGACGTGGATTGTTATGATATTTTGTTAGATGTTGATCGCATTTCTTCGGGATTGCAGTAAATATAGATTTACATTATTCAGGAGGTAATTGTGTTCAGCAGTCTAATGACCTAGTCTATTCCTTATTATTCTAAGTCATCGATAATTTCTGTTGCGATGTTGTCTGGACTCAGAGTTTTGCCAGTTTACATATGGTTAAGAGCATTCTAAATTGCTATCTTCAAAATTGATGGTAATTTATTATTATTCAGAATATCACACTGTCACTCTCTTGTGCCGTTATAACGGTCTTTCGGATAATCTGAATATGCACTGAACATCGAATCTTTTTCTAATACGATTTTACCATCGTTGATGTTAAAGCAACTCGCTGATGTTTGTGTGTGTGTGTGTCTTTTTTTTTTTTTTTTTGTGATGCCATGGATTCTTCTCTGCATTAATTTGTTATTCCGAATGATGTGTTGGTTTTTAGTTTCTCTGCAATATTCTCCAAGCCATGCTTCCTTTGCTTCTTTGCAGAATTTCCTAATTGCATTAGGCTACATTTCTGAAACTAAATTTTTACATAGCGTTTTCCATACGACTGTAGTAACAATAGTTAGAAGTAAACTTAGTCTAGGTGAGCATTATAACAAATTAATTGATCTACTTGCTTTTGTTACGAACGCTACCGCACAGATCACCCCTGTACTGTTTCTAATCTTATCATCGACGGATCATACGTCACAAATACTGAGTGTTAAAGGTAATAGGAATAATAATGACTAATGAATAAAAGAAGTAATAATTACAGGACAATAATATCACCCAACATGATAAAAACACGAACAATTAAATGTGACGATATACCTGGGATTCAAGAACATCGATTATTGTTCTGATTTCTAATATTTACATGCCCGCATGTTAGACATCGTTTTATATATTTACAATTGCTCTCATTAATTTTGCAGGAGTGCCATTGCAGTGAATCGATTCTCCAATTGCTAATGCTGCAATCAGCAATGTAATGTCTTGCCATTGCTTAGTTTGAGAACTGAAATTGTGGGATTTCGAATATATCTTCTATTTACTCCGCGTTCTCTAAGGATGTGTATGCCACTGCATTAAAGGACGAGTGCTACTAAACTAGATATATCTGTAGTGATTAAAAGTCTCAAATGCATAGCCACATTTTGATGAGCAGAGCTAGTTTGAGAGGTCTTGGGACAGAAGGAGAGAATAGATATTGTGCACGGTCTTGAAAGGATATTGCATTTTATGATAAGTGGTTTGATTGGAAGGTAGTAAAGAACAGGAACCGAGTACCCTGCAGTCAACGCACCGAAAGTTTAAGCACGTTAAAGCCCACTGCCACACATATCTCTCATTTGTCCATCTGATATTACATGTGAAGTGTCAAGTGTCTTGATGTGGCAAATCAAACAATGTATGTGTATTGTGTGCGTGGCTATGTCTTATTATGCCGGGGATGCAAGACGGAGATGTCGTACCTACCTCTATGCCAGAGGGAGAGGGAATGTGACAAAGAAAGAAAGAAAAATAGAAAGACAGAGAAAAGAAACAAAGGACACAGAAAAGGGAAAGCTGAAAGAATGAAGTAAGGAAGATAGAAACATAAAACAAGCTGACCACACAAAAAAAAAAAAGATTGGAAGACATAAGCAAATTAGAGAAATTGAAAACAAACATCACAGGAAAGAAAGAAAGAAAGAAAGAATGAAAGAAAGAAAACCAAGCCAGAAAGAAAGGATGCAAACATGATCTGTATACTGGTTATATAAAACGACAAACCAGCAAGATAGCGACACGCACACGTGATGCTGATATCTCATGCAATTAATGTGGAAGGAAACTGATTACACTGCTGCAGGCGGAGGCCGATTCATCGGCCATGTGATGCTGCAGATCGCATACGGCTCTCAGCCCTGGCCACAATGTCTTCCATAAATAATTGTATCCATTGACGTCATTTACTCGCCTTCTCAAATTTCCTGTTACACGAGGAAATGGCGAGCACACTTGGGAGCCCCGAGGCCACCAATGTAACCAGTTGTGCCCAATTCCTTGCTTGTTGGCGTAAGAGTGGGATAAGACCTGGCTAGTGATGACAACTTCTTGTTCATTTCTATTCAGGCAGTTATTTTAAAATAATAAAGGTCCGTCGTGACGTTGTCACGGTACAAGGCAATTTCAGATAACTCAATCAATCAGGTGCCGTCTCCACAATGAAGGTTAGCTGCAATGGATCTCCAACACTGTCTTGTCTCTTGCCTTGACTGTACATTCTGTCAGGCTGACGTTCGTCCATCTCTTGATGTTATCCTTCCACTTGTATCGTTGTCTACCTCTTGCTCGCTTGCCCTCAACCTTGCCTTCCAGTATGGTTTTTATAAGAGTATCATGTCTTTTAACGTGACCAAAATATTTCACTTGTCTCCTCTTTATTTCTTTCATCAACTCTCTCTTCCCAGTTTTTCTAGGACCTCTGCATTTGATTGATTTTGTTTCCATGAAATACGACATATTCATCTGTATATCCACATCTCCAGGGCTTCTATGCGACTTTCTAGTTGCTTGTTCAATGTCCAGTTCAGATAACTGCAGTGGTAAAAATTAGGGAGAATGAATGATGGCGTTCAAGAATCAAAACAGCAGAAAATTGAAGGACATTGGGGTTGAGAATGACCTACAGCTGTGACAAAACACCAGTGGCCCATGTCCTCAGGTCTTCTTTGGGTTTGGGTAAACAAGGGGAAACAGCTTTCGGGAACCCTCAGTTCTCTTATTCGTTCAATCACCATGGAAGATAGTTCTATGGGATACTTTAACAACACGATCTTTTTAAGAGAATTATTGGAAATATGTCTTTTCTTTGGGGAAAACCCGATAGGGCGCCTTGCACCAAATACACACGGGTTCAACTTCTGGGGAAAACAATGTCCGTTTAATCAAGTATGATTGATAGACTGCCTTATGTCAATTCGACACTTCAAAGAGTGCGACAAATGAAGCGCAGCATGCTGATGGTTGACTGAAAGGTAATAGGGGGGGGGGGGGGGTTATTTAATACTACTAGACCTTGGTCTATAAAGCTAACTGGTTGTCTCGACTGGTGAGACGAATTGGCTAAACGGCAGTCTTGCCATATTGGTAGTGGGTTGACCCTTGGCCAATCTAGCTAAGCGTCTTGTTCTTGGCATTGCCTGGGAACGAATCTGAGCAATATAGCTACCCAGATAATTTCGCTTGTTCTTGGCGGCAGATGGGCGGGTGCTATCTTTCTTCCTACGGCCTGAACTCGGCATAGTAGCATCTCTCATTGAAATATAAACACAATATATATACAGTATGCCGGAAAGGGGGGAGCGCTCCGTGGGGAAGGATTCCACCCATCTATCTTCTTGAGCCGGAAGAGGGTATCCACTGGGCTATCTCTTTCATCTTTTAGCGGATAGGGTGGCCGGGTGAACTGAATAGTTACTGGTCGATAAGATCATCTAGTTCTATGTGTAAGGTGAGGCACTGCCGGTACATTGCGGCGACAGCTCAGACAGGAGCAGCGGCCGGAAGGAGTAGTATCTTCTTTCCTATTCTTGCTGGGAATGGGGAACGACACTTCTTTACATAGAGATAATTACCCACACAACACCACAAGAGTTTTGTCGTGAGAAAGGCAGGGTTTGCAAGTGAGAGATAAGCCTGGAAATGAATGTGCCCAATAATAATAAAGGCAGGGTATGAGTGTGGAGAGTTAGTCTTATATGCAAAAAGTTCCTAGGGTCAAACGACGGGACTTCGTCAAGCTGAAGGCCTAGTCTAGGAAAGACGCCATCAATTCAGGACCTCTTGTCAGGTCAGGCCAATTCAATCAGGTCTCTTGATTAGTCCTATTAGGTAGATATTTTGTTTTAACAACTGATATGCTGAGACCAGTAGGAGTCTCCATGTCGGCTGTACCTGAAGTTTACGCTGGAGGCTTTCACTATTGTTTGTCATCTCCAGGGTCCTCTTCTTTTGGACGTGATTAAATCGGACAGTATCAACAGAGCTTCTAGGCTAAAGCTATATACTCCTGATGAAGCCAGGTCAAGGTATTGACCATACCACACATGGTGTTACTAACTCTGAGAGAGAGGCAAGGTTGGTCTTGGGCAAATGACAATTTGCGGTGATGGCGCATCTCAAGTCCTTTCAACGACATAGGCTCGAGAGCAGTTAGTTTCTTGTCTGGGCCTACGCATGATTATCCTGCATACCCATTTTGTACAGGACAGTGAAAGGCACCTATCCATTACACCTTCATGAACAATTCCCATTATTTGAAATCATAATTCATTTCCCAATCATTGAAAACCTTGTGCCAAATGAACTTAATTGACTATGAATAGAAGTCCTCACAAACCAGTGGCTTTGGTTCTACAGCGGCCTGTTGTTTCTACGGGGAAAGGAAAGAACGGAAGAATGATGCGGTGAGCTGTATGTGGACTGACCGGACAGTGTATTAAGCTCGGTCTGTGAAGAAAAGCTACCTGAGGCTCTGTGCCTGAACTTTATCCTTGTTGTGTCTGTTTAGAACTATCTGTTTTAACTGCCTTGATGTTTTCCTGTGCTGTTCTTTATTAATTTAATAAATCACGTTTTAGTTTACTCCAACGATCACCGTGTTATCTATGGATCAGCCAGAAAGACACCTCAGGGAATAGGTGAGAGAGAGTGACAGTGAGTCCGGGGAACGGAGGAGGGTTGGCAAGCAAAGACCTATCCCAGCCAGGGCTATAGAGGATTATTTAAACATTGTGACAGGGCTATTTGGGACCCTCCACGTAGCTTGTTACAACAGCTGAAGAGACCTAATGACTAATGAGAACAAGGGGCTGTGGAGCTTAGTCACGGAAGCCACACACAATAGGTTGCATGATTTATTGCCTGGCATATTTTGTCCCATCTCGTCGGATGCGCACTGTAGAGTTATATATCATGTGAACTGTATAAATGAATTATAATTTGGGTGAAATACTTAAAACACACATAGTTACTGATATTGTTTGAATGTGAAGTGACATGGTCAAATATTTTCGGCAATCGTCTTTGGGCTAATCTGATGATGAACATTAGGGGTTAGAAAAGGTTATAGGAATAGAGTAAATAACTAAATGCAAAAACTAGGTCAGGAAAGAATTAAAGTAATATGCAGTAAGACCTAACACAATAGCTAGGTCAGAAGAAATTACAGTAATAGGGAGTAAGAACTAAATGAAATAACAAGGCAAGTAGACGTTATAGAAACCATGAGTACAACATTAATGCAACAACTAGAACAGAAGAAATTACAGTAATTGGTAGTAAGACATAGCACAACAAATACGGAAGAAATTACGGTAATAAGGAATAAAACTGGTCGAGACAGGAACACGGAGTTGATCCACGACTCTTGTTATCGAGTGAGATGGCAGAATATGATCGCCCACGCTTATCGGCATGGCACATGATGGATGGATGGATGGAGTAAAAACAAGGCAATAGATAGGGCGGACGAAATTACAAAAATATGGAGTAAGAACTATATGCAACAACTAGGACAAGGAGTAAAAACTTATCACAACTAAGACATAACAGTTAGTAAGAACTTAAAAAGTCGCTTAAAAGTCGACAGGGTCGACTTCATTGCACCGGGTTTTTATCCCATATGGCTCAGTCTCTTTCCCAGCGCGGAAAGTGTCACACATAGCATGAACTCCGCAGCTCCAGCGACGACCCATAGGAGTCTCCGACAAAATATTCACCCATGAACCCAAAGACGCGGCCCGGAATTAAACCCACCGCCTTCAGAGTCCAGGTAAGACGGCTTGACGACTTCACCAATGAGACTCCGGAGGAGTAAGCACTAAACGCAATCACTACACACAAGCAGTTAAATTAGCAACGAGTAAACAACTTAACACAACAACAAGGACAGAAGAAATTACAGTAATAGGGAGAAGGACTAATACAATAACTAGATCAGATGAAAGTACAGCAATAGGGAGTAAGAACTAAACACAACAACCAGGCCAGAAGAAGTTCAGTAACAAGGAGTACAACATTAACGAAACAACTAGGACAGAAGAATTTACAGTAAAAGGAGTAAGAACTTATCGCAACAATCACGACAAAATAAGTTACAGCAATAGTGAGTTATAACTCAAGGTAATTACTACGAAGAATAAATTACGACATTGTGGAGTAAGTACTAAACGCAAAAACTAGGACAGAAGAAGTTTCAACAAAAGGGAGTAAGACTCTCTCTTTCTCTTCTTATATCCCCTCCACTCCTTCAACAATTTGGACAGCCTGTTTATTCGGACTAACTAACTGTTTATACTGACTAATATTCTGTTTACCAAAATGTCTCCAATTCTGCCTCACATCACCTTAGCAGCAGCAATGTTTGAGTACGCCTACTGTCTACATAATGAAGCTGGGACTGTCATCCCCTGTAATTTCGTGTTTACCCAAACCAGCCTACAAGACTGCATTTGCGACTTGTACTTCTGATTGTAAAACATGATCTGACCAGGAAACAACACAAACTAGATAAATACCAACTTTTTTTTTTTTTGGTTCGCATATCCTTTACAGGACAAAGCTGTCAACATCAGCATCAGCATCTTTCAGCTGATTGTCGATTTCTTGGCAAGATTACGCTCAGTAGTTTGCCATTGCTTTCTTAGCGACCGGCTCACATACCCCGAAAGTTACCGACGCGAAGAGAACCGCTACCGATTCTCGCAAACGTCACGTTACTCGCGAGAGTATACGAGATTACGGAGAAAGTCGTGTAAATTCTAGACCAGGGAGACCGGCTAAATACTAACTAGCAGATGAAAACTACAGAAATGAGCTCATAACGAGAAGGTTAAACACAGAAGCAATAAGATTGTTCTTCTTCTTCTTTCGTTCGTCTGAAATATGTCTATAACTGCAGTGTTGTCTCTTGTATGAATCTAAGTCTTTTTTAGTTCACTCGGCGGTAGAAGCAATACGTCATAAGTTGCACACTGTTGCATGGCATACTTCGCTTCCTGTGCAGACTGTGGTGCTATAAATCAAATGAAGTGACAAGATGAATTATATGTTGGCTGAAATACTTAACACACATTATCACTTATACTGTTCGAATGTGGTGGATTTGTTATTCCCACGTTAATCGCAGATTTAAAATAAATTCTTTCTGTATGCACACGATTGGTCGGAAACATCTAATTGTTAAAGCCTCATCATGTATGGACAATCGTTTATTGTTTGACGAATACAATATACGTGGAATATTTAAGTGTGCAAGTTCAGAATGAAAGAACAACAAATATAAACGTATATTAATTATGCATCGATTCGTTGAACAATACGATATAAAGAAACTATTACATACACAAGAGCAACAATCTGTTTGTAGACAATTGGAAACATGATTAGTTTTCATACTATTGATCTTTATAGGGGGGTGGAATTGGAGAGGCTATATCTAGGGGTTGGAGTGCATTAAAGAAACAGCCTCGCCTATAAGGAGTGGCCTGGATAAAAGATACACAGACCACCTCTTGGGAGTGAATTGGATTAGAGATACAAAGTTCACTTCTAGAGACTAGAGTAGATAAGACATATGGAATCCACCTTTAGGCAGTAGGGTGGAATTTGAGCAGTCTGCCGCAATGGGGTGGAGTGTAATAGAGATAAAGAGTGCACCTCTAGGGGTGACTTGGATGAGAGTCGAAGAGTCCCTCTCCTGGAGGTGACGTGGATGAGAGTCGAAGAGTCCAACTATAGGAGTGAAGTAAATGAGAGATACATAGACAACTTCTAGGGGTAAAGTGGGTGAAATATACCTAGTCCCACCCTAGCGGTGATGTGGGTGAGAGATACATAGACAACTTCTAGGGGTAAAGTGGGTGAAATATACCTAGTCCCACCCTAGCGGTGATGTGGGTGAGAGATACATAGACAACTTCTAGGGGTAAAGTGGGTGACATATACCTAGTCCCACCCTAGCGGTGATGTGGGTGAGAGATACATAGACAACTTCTAGGGGTAAAGTGGATGAAACATACCTAGTCCCACCCTAGCGGTGATGTGGGTGAGAGATACATAGACAACTTCTAGGGGTAAAGTGGGTGAAATATACCTAGTCCCACCCTAGCGGTGATGTGGGTGAGATATACATAGACAACTTCTAGGGGTAAAGTGGGTGAAATATACCTAGTCCCACCCTAGCGGTGATGTGGGTGAGAGATACATAGACAACTTCTAGGGGTAAAGTGGATGAAACATACCTAGTCCGACCCTAGCGGTGATGTGGGTGAGAGATACATAGACAACTTCTAGGGGTAAAGTGGGTGAAACATACCTAGTCCGACCCTAGCGGTGATGTGGGTGAGAGATACATAGACAACTTCTAGGGGTAAAGTGGGTGAAATATACCTAGTCCGACCCTAGCGGTGATGTGGGTGAGAGATACATAGACAACTTCTAGGGGTAAAGTGGATGAAACATACCTAGTCCGACCCTAGCGGTGATGTGGGTGAGAGATACATAGACAACTTCTAGGAGTAAAGTGGGTGAAATATACCTAGTCCGACCCTAGCGGTGATGTGGGTGAGAGATACATAGACAACTTCTAGGGGTAATTTTTTGTTGTTGCGTATCCCTCACGGGACGTTGCAGTCAACACCAGCATTTTCAGCTGCTGTTGATGTACTAGGCAAGTGTTACGTTCAGTATTTTGCCATTGCTTTCTGAACGACCGGCCTCTATACCTTTTTCGAAAAAACCAGCACCGTCGTGTTTCGAACCCGGGTATACGGGCTCACAAACCGCGTTCGCAAGCCCTTCAGCCACAGAGACCGGCAAGGGGTAAAGTGGGTGAAATATACCTAGTCCGACCCTAGCGGTGATGTGGGTGACAGATACATAGTCAACTTCTAGCGGTAAAGTGGGAGAAATATACCTAGTCCGACTCTAGCGGTGATGTGTGTGACAGATACATAGTCAACCTCTAGAGGCGAAGTGTGTGAGAGATACATAGTCCACCTCCAGGGATGAAGTGAGTGAGAGATACATAGTCCACCTCCAGGGATGAAGTGGGTGAGAGATACATAGTCCACCTCCAGGAATGAAGTGGGTGAGAGATACATAGTCCACCTCCAGGAATGAAGTGGGTGAGAGATACATAGTCCACTTCTAGGGGTGAAGTGGGTGAGAGATACATAGTCCACTTCTAGGGATGAAGTGGGTGAGAGATACATAGTCCACTTCTAGGGGTGAAGTGGGTGAGAGATACATAGTCCACTTCTAGGGGTGAAGTGGGTGAGAGATACATAGTCCACCTCCAGGAATGAAGTGGGTGAGAGATACATAGTCCACCTCCAAGGATGAAGTGAGTGAGAGATACATAGTCCACTTCTAGGGGTGAAGTGGGTGAGAGATACATAGTCCACCTCCAAGGATGAAGTGAGTGAGAGATACATAGTCCACCTCCAAGGATGAAGTGAGTGAGAGATACATAGTCCACCTCCAAGGATGAAGTGCGTGAGAGATACATAGTCCACCTCCAAGGATGAAGTGAGTGAGAGATACATAGTTCACCTCCAAGGATGAAGTGAGTGAGAGATACATAGTCCACCTCCAAGGATGAAGTGGGTGAGAGATACATAGTCCACCTCCAAGGATGAAGTGAGTGAGAGATACATAGTCCACCTCCAAGGATGAAGTGAGTGAGAGATACATAGTCCACCTCCAAGGATGAAGTTGGTAAGAGATACATAGTCCACCTCTAGGGGTGAAGTGGGTAAGAGATACATAGTCCACCTCTAGGGGTGAAGTGGGTAAGAGATACATAGTCCACCTCTAGGAGTGAAGTGGGTAAGAGATACATAGTCCACCTCTAGGGGTGAAGTGAATGAGAGATCCATAGTCCACCTCTAGGGGTGAAGTGAATGAGAGATCCATAGTCCACCTCTAGGGGTGAAGTGGGCAAGATATTATACATAGTCCACCTCTCAAGGTGAAGTAGGTGAGAGAACATAGTCCACCACTAGGGGGAAATGGGTGAGCTATACATATTCCACCTCTAGGGGCAAAGTGAGTGAGATATACATAGCCCTACCCCAGAGGTGAAGTATCTGATATATATATATATATATATATATATATATATATATATATATATATATATATATAGAGAGAGAGAGAGAGAGAGAGAGAGAGAGAGCGAGAGACCGACCGACTCTATGGGATGCATTGATTGAGAGAAACAGCAGAAGGATAAACGCATAAGCACTTGTTGTGTTGAAGCTGGGGCAATGGTCAACCCAACAAAAGCAACATTGACATGGTTCTCTTATAACCATATTGTCAAGACCCCAACACCAACTGTAAATCTGGGTTCAGAAACGGTGAAAAGAACGCAGGCAATGAATTACCTGGGGACACGATTTGACGAAGCCTAGCTTGTACTCAGCACGTAGACCAGGTGATAACAAAGGCCAAGCGGGGTTTGATTGCGATGTAGGTATTGGCGGCGAAAAACTGTGAGCAGCGCCATCTATGTCTTCTGTTTTTGGAGTATGCGATGGCGATCCTGACACTCTGGTATAAGCAGATAGAAAGGATGGAAATGATATAGAACGAAGCTATGCGCGTTATTCTTGGATGTACAAGAGATACAACCGTGAGGGACAGAATACAAATTTGCAAAGCACGTGCCTTTCGCAGAGTCAACGCAAACACACAACATCCACTGCATAGCGAGATTAAGAAGGTAAAGGGCAGCAGGTTAAAAAGAGGAAAGTCGTGGATGGGTCAAGCCGAAGACATTCTTCAGCAGATGTGTTCACTTGAGAACTTAGAACCTAGAGAGGGGTGGGTACAAGTGCGAACTTAGTTCTGTACATCCTTTTCAGTGTGCATCCAACTAGACAGGAAATGCAGACAAGAAAATCCAGCTGCTGTACAGGCTTTGATTTTCGAGAATTCTTTAGAGGATGGCGCAGTCATTTACACGGATGGGTCGGTTGTCCGAGGAGTGAGAAGTTCATGGGCCTTTTCGGCTCAGGCCGGAGGCAAAATTGCGAAGGAAGAGTCTGGCGCTTTTGCTTTTGACCACAAGCAGCCTACTTTGCCTTGACCACAAGCAGCCTGACTATAGAAGTCATGGCAGTAAGTAAAGCAATAACATGGCTCGAGACACAGACATTCAATCTGGCATGTGTCCTTAGTGACTCAATGAGTATACTCAAATCAAATCAAATCAACTTTATTTTAAAAGGGTCACAAAGTGGGCACGCAGGCCCGTCTTACATTCTGCCCTTCCAATCACTCATCTTTCATTCATCAATGGTGCATTATACATTTACATAGGAAGAAAAAAAAATGAATGTTGTAAACATAAACAATGCAAATTACAATGTTATGAGGCACATATCCCACCCACCCACACATCACCCCAACACACACACACACACACCCACCCACACACACCCAGGGACACTTAATACCCCACCAACCGACCCATCCCCCTCCCAAAATCTCCCACCCACACACAGTGCCCTAACCCTTTCCCCCAACCCACACACACTCACCACCCACACAAACATCCCCCACCAACCCACACATCCCGCACCCACCCACATACACATCCTAACCCACACATCCATCCCCAACTCACACATCCTCTACCCACCCACCTACACCCCAACCACCCACCCCCCAACCACACCTCCATCGACCACACATTCCCCACCCACATACACATCCCCCACCAACCCACACATCACGCACCTACTCACATATCCCTAACCCATACACTCACATCCTCACCAATAGACATCTCCCCACCCACAAACACACATCTCCCTACCCACAAACACACATCTCCCTACCCACTTATATATCCCCAATCCACACACATACACACCCCACCACCCACATACATCCACACCCACCCACACATGCACTAACTCACATCCCCCACCACACACATATCCCCCACCCGTGCCACACACATCCCCATCCACCCAATATTCCCCACCCACACACCCCACACAGGTATCCCACACCAACACATCCCACACCCACACACCAAAACATTCCCCACCTACACACCACACAAATATCCGTCAACCAGCCAGGCATTCTGAATGCTCTACGAGAAGTAAGTCGTTTACGAGAACCAAGCGATGACTGGGAATCTACAACCATGGTCAGGATGCGAGAACAGCAAGTTAAAAGAGGTGTGGCCAAACAAAAGCACTACGCTGGAGGCCAAAGAAGATTAATAAACCAACACAGTATTGGTGTTGTGAACCGCTGAATGGTTCGATGTAAAATGAGGATGATCTGTCGACTAACTAACTAACTAACTAACTAACTAACTAACTAACTAACTAACTAACTAAACTAACTAACTAACTAACTAACTAACTAACTAGCTAACTACCTAACGAACGAACTAACTAACTAACTATCTAACCAACTAACTAACCAACCAACTAACTAACTAACTAACTAACTAACTAACTAACTATCTAACTAACTAACTAATTAACCAACTAACTAACTACCTAACTAACTAACTAACTAACTAACTAAACTAACTTAGAGAAACTGCGCTGACCTATAGCTCGAGAAATCACAACTGCAAGTACAGAGGTAGAAGATTACTTTTACAAGATACAATTGAAACTATTGACTTTTCTCTGATTCCTAGGTTAAATCGTTGCATGTCCTTTACAGACCTTGCAACGACACCCGCATTCATAACCTGTTTGTGATTTGGTAAACAATGTTAGTTCTGTAGTGTGTCGTTGCTTACGGAACGGCCGACGCCTCAAACTATCGTAATCAACACAAAGAGGTCTGATTTCAAATCGCTTGCAGCTGTATTCGAAACCTTGACTCGGTATGTCGAGAAAAATAAACCACAGCGCCGGTTGAGCCATAGATCCATGGATGGTGAATCCACAGTCGAACATTACTGGACAAAGCCGTAAAACAGGAAGTCAAGTGTGCGTGTTTATAAAACTATAGTCTGTTGTTAATCGTAAAATGTTGGTCGATGCTCTGGATATATTTCAAATTACGAAAAGGGGGATTAAAAAAAACCGCATAATTTAATTGTTATAACACCTGTGACTCTTGTGCACATAAAGTAAGATC
>JACEFZ010003500.1:0-51672 GCA_014155875.1 Cepaea nemoralis | reverse complement strand
TAAAAAAAACTTTTTGCCAAAACAATTCCCGCAATAAGCCAAATACCGCTGTGGTTGCTGCCTCGTCCTTTAAAGGATATGCAAGTAACTGTTAATACTTGTCTAATATGAGTAAATAGGCTTGGATCGTACTATGTGTATAGTACTTGTACTTTTCATAATGTGAAAAAAAACGACATAATTCTTCTATACGTATATTACTATTATTTTACTTATTTGCGTGTATTACGTTCATTTTACTTAGTTACGTATATTAAAAATTTTTGACGTACTTACTTTATATTATTTAATTTTATAATTTGCGTATATTACCTATATTTTTACTTAATTGGTATATTAATTATATTTTATTTATATACGTACATTACTTATATTTTACTTATATTGTACTTAAATTACTTACATTTTTAAACATGTGCAAAAATAGGCCAGAATTTAACTCTAGGTATATTACATGTGCCGGCTTCCTGCCTAGAGGTTAGCGAACTTTTCTCCGTAATCTTGTTACTCTCGTAAGTAACGTGACAACGGTGAGAATCAGCAGTGGTTCGAATCGCGTCGGTAACTTACGGGGTATGTGAGCCGGCCGCTCAGAAAGCAATGGCAAACTACTGAGCGGTAATCTTGCCAAGAAATCAACAATCAGCTGAAAGATGCTGATGTTGACAGCGATGTCCTGTAAAGGATATGCAAACATTTTTTTCCGACCCATTGTGTGTTTATAAAAACTTGAATTCTCCTTTAGTTATACTTCACCTACTTTTCCTAATACGAGTAAATAAATTGAATTCACCTAAATGTACATTAACTGTACGTTTCATAATGTGCGTAAATAATATCGTTATAAACCTGTACATATATACTTGTTTCGTTCATGATATGCGCAAATGCGAATTATCTTATAAATATACTACTTCAACCTTTTATATAAGGATAAATAAAGTATTTAAGTTCACTTGTGTTCATAGCAATCAAAGGGCTCTATTTTAAAAAAAACTGTCATTTACTGCCTATTAGAACCTTGCGGTGTATGACAGGGGGTTCTTGAGCCTGAGGAATTAAGGCCGCCCTGGCTAGTGCAGTCGCCGCGAAACTGTGCAGGTTAGAGTTTTCTTGTTGCCCCGTACAGAAAAGAAAAACTACACCTTCCCGAGGATTCAACCCCCGGGGCTCCCGAATGAGAGCCCGGCATTCTGCTACTCGGCCAGCCGCTGCCACGTGGTATATTGGTATATTTATTTATTGTTCACAGCAGACTTAGATGCTATACTGATATGTATTGTTCACCGGTGTGCTCACAAGCAACATTATTAATAATAATATATATTATTCGCAACAGTCATGTGTTTATACTGATCTATATTGTTCACTTGTGTTCACAGCAACCATGTACTATACTATTATTTATTGTTCACCTGTGTTCATAACGCCCCATGGTCTATATTGATATATGTATTATGTTCACAGCAAATATGTGCTATATTAATATCATTATTAACCAGTGTTCAAATCAACTATGTGCTATACTGATACACTTATTTATTGTTCACAGCCATAATCTGCTATAGGGACATTTATTGTTCACGTGTAGTCACACCAACCACGTGCTAGACTAATATACGTATTTATTGTTCTCGTGTGTTCACATCAACCATGTGCTATACAGTATGCATATCTATTGTTCACTTATATCTACTGCAACTATGTACTATACTATAATACATCTATTGTTCACTTATATCCACGGCAGTCATGTGCTATACTGTAAAAATATTTATTGTTAACCTGTTACACAGAAAACATATGCTTTACTGTATACACATTTATTATTCACTTGTGTTTGAGACAACCCACTTACTATACTGTATAATATATATTGTTCACTTGTATCCAGAACCTCCATTTACTATGTTGTATGCACATCTACAGTTCACTTTTATCCACAGCAACCATGTGCTATACTGTTCCACGGCCAAGACCCGCCCTTCGGCCCCTACTGGACAGTTCTCCTCTCCATTGTCCCAAACATCATTCACGTGAAAAGAGCTGAACCCACGACCATCTTTGGGAAGCGGTTTGGGTTTGTCCAGCACAAATCAGACATCGTCAGATTGGAGGTACTGAATGGTATGACCAACCTAAAGTTGAAATCTTGTTAGTGTTCAGTGCTGAAATGCACCTCTTCTTCTTCTTCTTCTTCTTCTTCTTCTTCTTCTTCTTCTTCTTCTTCTTCTTCTTCTTCTTCTTTTTCTTCTTCTTCTTCTTTCTTCTTCTTCTTCTTCTTCTTCTTACTCTCTTCTTCTTCTTCTTCTTTCTTCTTCTTTCTTCTTCTTCTTCTTCTTCTTCTTCTTCTTCTTTTCTTCTTCTACTTCTTCTTCTTCTGCTGCTGTTTCTTTTTTTTCTTTTGTCCTCTTCTTCTTTATCTTTCTCCTCTTTCTCGTCCTCTTCTTTTTCACTTCCTTCTTCACGCCTTCTTTCTCACATTCTTCTTTATATCAAGCCGTCTATATTTTGCAATCTCCTTCAACTGCTAAATTTGCATCCTATGCACTCAGTGTGTTTGTACTTTCTTCTCTGTCCACGATTTGTCTCAGTTCCTCTCTTTTCCTACAATTTATGCTCCGATTGAAGAATATACACCAACACCTTCCTTAGCTCTGCTGCTCTCCTGTATTCTTCTTCTCTGTCTCTACTCTTTACCTGTGTTTTCAGGTCTCTCTTCTATTTCATCTTCTCTGTGAATTCCACACAAAGTACTTTCTATGTATACTATTTTTCTCAATGTAGCAGAAAGCAAGCAAGAGTTACACAATCTAGTGGAACAAGTAAACAGGGATAATGCAGAATGTGGCTTAGATATTAACATTCTAAAAACGAAAACTATGACAAATAGCAGTGGAAATGAAAGGTCATCAATGAACATCACTGTAAACGAGGAGATACTAGAACAAGTAACACATTTCTCCTATCTTGGACATATAATAACGGATGATGGCAGAAGTTAATTAGAAATCAAAAAGAGAATATGAATTTCCCAAAAAAAAAAATGCTTTCAGCAGCATGAAATCAGTATTAACATCTAGAGAGATTAACAACGCATTAAAAATGAGAATTGTGAAATGCTACGTATATTCAACACTACTGTATGGCGCTGAATCCTGGACATTGAACAAGCAACTAGAAAGTCGAATAGAAGCCATGGAGATGTGGACATACAGAAGAATATGTCGTATTATATGGAAACAGAAAACAATCAAATATAGAGGTTCTAGAAAAACTTGGAATGAAAAGAGAGTTAATGAAAGAAATAAAAAAAGAGGCAAATGAACTTCCGGTCGGTAACTATAGCTTTCAAGTGCTTCCTCTAATTCTTACTTCTTTCTTTTACTTCTATGAGTGCCAAACAATATGTGTGTGTTGATGTACGAACTGTCTAAGCTAAGTTGCCTCATAGGGTTTCCCAATGGATATTTCTGTGTAAAATGTGTCTGTTTATTTATAAACTATGTAAGTGGTCTGAAAGGGTTTCCCAATGGATATTTCTGTGTAAAATGTGTCTGTTTATTTATAAACTATATAAGTGGTCTGAAAGGGTTTCCCAATGGATATTTCTGTGTAAAATGTGTCTGTTTATTTATAAACTATATAAGTGGTCTGAAAGGGTTCCCCAATGGATATTTCTGTTTAAAATGTGTCTGTTTATTTAAAACTATATAAGTGGTCTGAAAGGGTTGCCCAATTGATATTTTTGTGTAATAAGTGTGTGTTTATTCATAAACTATCTAAGTGGTCTTAAATGATTGCCCAATTGATAGTTCTGTGTATAACGTGTGTGTTTAGTTATGAATATCTTAGTAGCCTTAAAGGATTGCCCAATTGGTATTTTTGTGTAATACGTTTCTGTTTGTTTATGAACTGGCTAAGTCGCTTCTTTGAACAGATAGAAACATGGTCAGAGAGAAAAAAACAGTATTCACGTTCTACAAGAAACTAATGAAAACTGTAAACTGATTAGATACATTAGACGTAGACAGTCACTATATTTTGGGCACGTTATGAGATAAATTAAATTAAAGCAGTTGGTGACAACTGGCAAGACTAAGCGAAACAGAAGAAAGGGAAGACAGAGAAGTAAATACCTGGATTGCATAGCGACGTGGTATAGTCAAGACAAGAACACAGAACTGATCCACGACTCTGGTGAACGGATGAGATGGCGAAACATGATCTCGCACGCTTATCGCCATGGTACATGATGATTCTGAAGTGACCTCGAGAGGTTCCTTAATTTATATTTCTTTGTAAGATAAGTTTATGTATGAACAGTCCTAGCGCCCCCAAGGGGTTGCCAAATTGATATTTCTGTGTACGACAAGCTTCTTCAGCCTAAATATTTAACAACAATGGTTCTTCTTTCAGCTCTTGGCGGAATCTACCTCGACAACGACCAGATTCTAGTCAGAGATGTATGTGAACTCCAAAACGAAACCTTTGTGATGAGTCACGAAAATAAGAACAACCTGGCTAACTCTATGATGCTGGCTCGGCCTGGCGCAGAGTTCATCAAGCTGTGGTACGAGCAGTACCGGTATTACAATCCCAAGAAGTGGGGCTTTCAGTCTACAGTGATACCATGGATACTGGCTCGGCAGAACGCTTCACTGATCAAGTGAGTGTTTGTATGGGAGAAATCATTCGTGTATTCATTCCGTTAAGTAGAGTGTCATTCATTCATTCATTCATTCATTCATTCATTCTATCATTCATCAATTCATTCGTAATTACGTTTTCTTTTACCCTAAATCGGTTAAATATATTAGGGACTTCATTTGAAACCCGTTCCAATGGCTTTATTACAAAAGCATGAAAGAAACATCAACAAGTGTGGTAGAATTAAACAAAGCATTCATTGTGAATTAATTGTGCACCGTGGGTTGGTCAGAAGAAGTAACCGTAGGCATTCAGGCAAGCATTGCCGTCAAAGGAAAAGGATTGTGGTTGCTCACTGAACCAAGTGTTTACTGCATTCATCACGTCTGCATCTGTGTGAAATCGTTGCCCCTTGAGAGCTTTTTTTTTTTTTTTGGGAGAGGTCCGAACAAATGAAAATCACATGGTGAAAAATGAGGACTATAATCTGGATATTGCAGAATTTCCAACAATTTGCGCTTGACCCGGCCGTCGAAGATCTGTCGTGAACTGACGTCCTTTCCGAAACATTCGTTCCCAGTCTTTCACTGTTGTCTTTGACAAACATTTGTTACAGTACGCTGCCTGTATTCTTCGATGAATGTCCACTGGTCGACGTCCTTCAAATGAAAGAAACTGAATCACCGCTCTTTGAGCTTCTTTGGACGGATTTTGGATCAACCCGACCATTTTCTCAACGGTCAGAATAAGAACCTATGCATCATGGGACGATAAGCACGTGCTCTGTTATTCATTGGTCAGTACCTATCACATGACTATGACATGATCATGTTCAACGTACGCAAGTACGCACGGTGCGGCACGAACGGATTTCAAATGAACGCCCATTATATATATATATATATATATATATATATATATATATATATATATATATATATATATATATATATATATATATATATCACATACCTTTTAAAAAAATCCTTGCTGAAATTTAAATACGAAAATTCAGAACAAAAACAAGAACATAGCCCAATAAAGCAGTTGTGGCTTACATCTAACAGGATGAAGAAATCTAGGATCATTTGTGGCGTCTCCGTTCGTCAATCATGCCCATCCCTGAAAGAAAAACACCATGAGACGAGGCGGGAACTCAACAATACCAAACCTTAAAAAAGTGTGCGACTCTGAAAAGACATTTTTTTTCGCTCGTTCGCTTTGAACTCTAGCGTAGTCCATACACCCTATTTATAGTAGTCATGGACTGAATTTGACGTGTGGGTTAACTTTCCCTATAAACAGTGTCCCTCGCCAACAGGCGAACCCACTCCGACTTCAGAGGTACTTGTAATTTACGTCCCACAGTCAAGGTCGACAGGTCAACGTCCAGTTGCCCTACGTAGGGGTTGAACCGCTTACATCGGCATCAGCACACCGGGTGTTTAACAACTCGCGTTCTTACCCATTCGGCCATGGGGACCTGTACCAGACATATGAAAAGCCAACAAGGGGGGAATGAATATAAGTTGGGGAAAAAACCACACACACACACACACACACACACACACACACACACACACACACACACACACACACACACATGAATTTAAGGAAGCGAAATACTCAGCTCCATCTACGCAAGCAGAAAAAGATACACTATAAGGGTCCCCAAATATACCCAAACGAGAGGTCGACGGTTGATTGGGCCGGTACATCTATTTCCTTAACTAGCGAGTGAGCAAGCGAGTCAACCACAGGTCCTTAGATTGCTGCCGAACCAATCGGTGAACTAGGGTATGCCTACCCAGCATGTGAAGACAAGATTCAGCAGACTGCGCGGGAGAAATTATTGATGATTCAACGGCCAAGACGGCGTTTACCTGCAAAGCGTTGTGGAACTAATGGGTTATCCACTGCACCTGTATTGGTCTCCAGTCGTCTTGACTTGTCTTGCCACTGGATTCAGATGCACTCAGGCGAGAGAGTGTGGTCGACGAATTGCGCAACTCTTCCTCACTTTAATCCAATTCATCGTGCATGTCAAACTTTATCCAACTTCATCTATCATACTCCTGGAACGTCAAGCATTCTTTTTCCACATTGTCACAGAACATTTCGAGCCAAAATAGGCATTACCAACCATCTTAGAATACACGGCTCCAAACGTTTTTCCCCACTGGATGAATTGAATGGTCATCATTATTCTTTAAGGACAAACACTACCCAGATTGTTACGCCTCCAGTATGAAAACCTCTGGGATAAATATGGTCATAGTTGAACAGGGCTAATCCCCACCATTCCTCTTGCGCTGTTCTGATTCACGACCCGTCCTTCATTCTAATATGCCTCTCAATATGTTTGAAGTTCCAGTGCAGGTTTCCAAGCTTGAAGATGGGCATGAACACTCCTCAGCAAAGTCCCCGTAGAGAAGGTACTTTGGTACCGGGTCTGCACCAATCGCACTCTTATTAATGCAATCCTTATTTCGGAAGTCATCAACCTCAAGTCCGAAGCACCTGGGCTTACAATTTACAACTCAATCTTCCACAGGATTCACCCACCAAACAGAGCAATAGTTGAAAAGGTGCCGGTTATGTGAAACGTGGGTAAGCGGGACATGCCTGTTGCCATGCCCCAGCCTCGATTATTCAAATGTGAAGTCAATCCGTATATATATGTAATTTCAAAACAATATCTTTGCCCTTTGTGAATCTGAATAATGAAAACACAAACAACACTGAACAATTTACAATCTGGAAAATGTCGCTTATTATATACAACTGTAAGAACAAGACAATTGTCATTCTTTAGTCATGTGATGAGAGAAAAGGCATATTGACAACTGCTCATGTGATGAGAGGAGAGGAATTTGAAGAGCATCCTGATAACTTGTAATGATTTGAGAGGCGAGGCATTGGAGAACATCGTGACAACTGGTCATGTGTGAGAGGAGAATATTGGAGAAAATCGTGACAACTGGTCATGTGATGAGAGGAGAAGCATTGGAGGACATCGTGATAAATGGTCATGTGATAAGAGGAGAAGCATTGGAGGACATCGTGATAAATGGTCATGTGATGAGAGGTGAAGCATTGGAGGACATCGTGATAAATGGTCATGTGATGAGAGGAGAAGCATTGGAGGACATCGTGACAACTAGTCATTGTGACAGGAGAAGTATTGGAGAACATCGTGACAACTAGTCATTGTGAGAGGAGAAGTATTGGAGAACATCGTGACAACTAGTCATTTTGAGAGGAGAAGTATTGGAGAACATCGTGACAACTAGTCATTGTGAGAGGAGAAGTATTGGAGAACATCGTGACAACTAGTCATTGTGAGAGGAGAAGTATTGGAGAACATCGTGACATTTGGTTATCAGGTGAGAGGAGAAGTATTGGAGAACATCGTGACATTTGGTTATCAGGTGAGAGGATAAGTATTGGAGAACATCGTGACAACTAGTCATTGTGAGAGGATAAGTATTGGAGAACATCGTGACAACTAGTCATTGTGAGAGGAGAAGTATTGGAGAACATCATGACAACTTGTCATGTGATGAGAGGAGAAGTATTGGAGAACATCGTGACAACTTGTCATGTGATGAGAGGAGAAGTATTGGAGAACATCATGACAACTTGTCATGTGATGAGAGGAGAAGTATTGGAGAACATCATGACAACTTGTCATGTGATGAGAGGAGAAGTATTGGAGAACATCGTGACAACTGGTCATTGTGAGAGGAGAGGCATTGGAGAACATCGTGACAACTGGTCATGTGATGAGAGGAAAGACTTTGGATAACGTCTTGAAAACTGGTCATGGATGAGAGGAAAGGCATTGGGGAATATCATGACAGCTGGAAAGATCAGTGGGAAAAAGAGGCATAAGCAGGCCAAATGAAATGTTGCTGTATTGCTGAGACTGTGACGCAGAGGAATTTCATCAGCAGTGTTGATCCAGAACACCAAGGCGGGAGATCAGCGGAGAGACATGAACGCCTACGCCAATTGGAGGGGCATATGTTGATGATATATAGTTGTATCTGGTCAGCGTAAAAATACAGGGAAAAGTTCATATAATGAAGTAGCATAATGAATCCTTTCAAATGAAATACACACAACACATTGTATATATTTCACTGTCACCTCAATAGTTTTATAGAGACTATCATGTAATTTTGTTTACATAATATAGGTTTATCGCGTGAATAGCAAATACTTCTGCATACTTCAGTAACTGTTGGTTATATATATTGAACAGTGCACTGAATCGTTGCACGCCTTATATGCTGATTTTGTATTTTCTTATTTCTAACAGAATTGTGGGGAACAGATTTGTGAATCCAGATTTAACCTACATTCTGAGTGTGTTTAGAGGGCACTACAACATAACAACAAACTACGGTGTTCATCTCTACACTAGATTTCACCCCAAAATATTGTTGCACTTGCCTGACGTCACCACATGGAATTCTACATTAGGTGAACTTTGGAGAACAGTTTTGTATGGTAGACCAGCGATGTATGTGTGCCCAGAATCGCCGAGATGATGTGTTTATTTTCTTTAAAAGCCATATACAATAGTTTTTGAATGGTAGGCCAGTGATATATGTGTGTCCAAGAATGACCAATATGACGTGTTTATTTCTATTAAAAGACATAGTCAATAATCTATGTACGGTAGGCCAGTGATGTATGTGTGCTCAGAATAAACGAGATGACGTGTTTATTTCTTTTAAAAGGCATTTTGTACGATAGACCACTGATGTATGTGTGCCCTAGAATGGCCAAGATGACGTGTTTATTTCTTTTAAAAGCCATGTACAATAGTTTTTGTACTGTAGGCCAGTGATGTATGTGTGCCTAGAATCATCAAGGTGACGTGTTTATTGCTTTTTACAACCATATACAATATTTTGTGTAAGGTAGGCCAATGATGTATGTATGCCCAGAATCACCGAGATGACGTGATTATTTCCTCTAGTATATGCTATTCACAAAATGAAACGCAACAGTTTTGGTGTTACTTTTATCAAAGATATTCGCTGATTGGATATCAGTCAACCTATCGACTGTGTCCATCTGGTCATTATCTTCTCGTGGTTACCTGACTTGTACTCACCTCATGATTCGTCAGGTCATGAAGGAGGTCAAGGTCAAAACAACATTTTTGACAATAAATAGTTACAGGTTCATGATAACCCCGTGAAACTTACTGAACACAAAACTCACTGACCATATTATTGAATGCCTATACAAGATTGACGCTCCTCGAATAAATTCAGTTGAAAATTCAATGCGCAAGTATGTCTCTTCCCACTATAGAACAACGACTCATCATCATTGGGCGTTTACAGGCTGGACAGTCACAACGTCTAGTAGTCAGAGAATTTAATGTGGTTAGAAGCACCATTAGTCGACTTTAGAGGTAATTTCAAGAAGCAGGCTCAGCGGCAGACCGGCCGCGCAGTTGAAGACCCATAATCACAACTGCTGTCGAAGACCGCTTCATACGGCTGCGTCACCTGGAATCGATTTGCATCTGCATCCTCCACAGTCGAGCCAATGTCAGGAGCTCGTCGAATTTCAGATCAAACGGTCAGAAAACAAACGACTGCACGACGCTGGACTTTGGGCTAGAAGACCCTAAAGTGGTTCTGCTCTTACGGACCGGTATCGCCTGAACCGAATGTAGTGGGTGAATAAGCATCGTCAATAAAATGTTGGTACACGTTTGCAATGGAAACTGCAATTATATTGCGTTTCTTTTTTTTTCAAACACTATATATATACACACACACACACATATACATCATAGGTTGTATACGATAGAGCAGCAATGCATGTGTCGCAAGAATCGCAAAGATGAATTAATTATCTCCATTAATAGCCATATAAAATAGTTGTGTACGGTAGACTAGCTGTGCACGAGTGACCAGAATCGCCAAGATGACATATATTTTCTGTTCTTTTAAGAACTATAAACATTAGTTTGTGTACAGTACACCAGCAGTCTGTGTGCTAACAATCGACAGAATAACGTGGTTTTTTATTTTAAGATTCAGAAACAATAGTTTTGCACTGTAGACCAGATTTATATGTGTGACCAGAATTATCTGGATAACGTATTTGTTACAAGACGCCAAAGAATAGTTTTGTGCAGTACACCTTCGAGCTATGTACTCCATGAATCGGTAGGATGACACATATATATTTATGTTGAGAATCTGAAACAATAGATTTGTACGGTAGACCATCGATGTATACGTGACTAGAACAAGTATTTATTTCTTTTAACAGTTTAAATGCTAAACAAACCGTAGGTTGGACCAAACAAAATGGACGGCGGAAAAGAATCGCCAAGATGAGCTATTTATTTCTCTGAACAGCCCGAAACTGTATCTGGGGCAGTTCATATTCCTTACATTGAAATCCCACACGATACACCAGAAACCATTTCCTTTTAGTAACTACATCAAGACATAATATTATTAAATCATATGAAGTGATGATACCGAGGTGGCGGGTTCAACACCTACACCGACAGTTAGAATAAAATGTTGACTTCTCGTCCTTGACTTGGGGGCATAAATTAAAATTACTTCAGAAGCCGGAGTGGGTTCAAGTGATGGCGAGGGACACTGGTAATAGGGTAAGTTAATCCACCCACAAAAATCAGCCTAGTGCAATAGTGTGTGTACTACTCTTGAGTTCAAAGCCAGTGAACGCAGAAATAAAAACAAAGTATATTTGCGCGGTACATGTTTGTTCACAATGGATACATGTGAGCACATGGTTATTTCCACCATCGCGCACTATCTGACATCTCACACGCTCGGAGTGTAAGTTATCTGCAATCATTTCTCATTTGTCTGTATTCCATTTATGATCTTGGCCCTCCATGCAGCACGATCAGTGTCGACTTGTGTTACATTCTATATCTTTATGTTTTATATCACTCTATGTTAAGTACCACATATTGTAATACATTCTGTTTCTTTATGTTTTATGTCACTCTGTGTTAAGTACCACTTGAGATGTTACATTCTATTTCTTATGTTTTTATATCACTCAATGTCCCCGGGAAGGTTAACCCGGTCAACAAATGCCCGCAGAAGTCGGATGTGTCGGCCTAACGGCGCAACAACGCAGCTCTGATGTAAACAGACACAACGCAATCACGTCCGAAAAAAAAAAACTCCGGATTAACGCAGAAGAAGAAGAAGAAGATATCACTCAATGTTAACTACCACATGTATTGTGCTACATTCTGTTTTTTTTAATGGTTTTATATCACTCTATGTTAAGTACCACATATGGTGCTATATTCTGTCCCTGTATGTTTTCTATCACACGATTCCGTAATACTATGCTTTGATGTAGCTAGCAGCAGCGGTTGTCTAGTGGCTAACCACTAGTCTGCCTGTCCGGGGCTCCCGGGGTCGATTCCCAGCGATGCAGATTCGAATTTATTAATTGACATCGGCTCCCAGGTCTACCCAGCCTAAAACATGGTACCAAGAATACCGTGGCAAGTGAAGGCGGCCCTGAAACTGACTACATCACCCAGCGATTACCGATTGGTCTATAAAATATGGGTTTATTATCATATAACCAATGCACCTAAGGCATGCAAAAGGGACCTGTGTGGTGTATTGATACCAATAAGCTTTTAGAGATGTAAGTCGGAAAGTTACTTGTTGTGTGTGAGGTGGGTAAAATTGTATATTATCGTATTCTAGGGTACATGTTTAATTATTAAGGCTTATCCGCAAGATCCTCCTAGTGTTATAATTGTAATTTGTAAGGTTGTCGTCCTACACTCGGTGTTTTCCTATTGCTTGCCACCTGTGTGCTATGTCTATGTATGTCTGACATTTTCCTGTCATGTCTGCACTATAATTAACCGAGGCTGATAGCGCACATTTTCTCCTGTATATGTCTAGCTTGTGTATTTGTGGCTGTGGACGTCCGGCTGCTCTCTTACGTGACTCGCTTACAGTATGCTGAAGCGTAGCAGTGGACGTACGGCTGTTCTTTACCATGACTTGTTTATAGTATATTGAAGCGTAGCAGTGGACTTCCAGCTGTTCTGTTCTTTTGTATGACTCGCATACATTACATCGAAGAATGGCTGTGGGTGTCCAAGTTTTATTTTGTCATAAAGCTGGAATACTTTCTGTGAACCACAATATTCTGTGATAGAATTCTTGCTGATATTGAAATGGAATTGGTGGAACTACAGTCACCATCATCGTCATTTTCCATTTTTGCCATTATGCGTTATGGGAAGAAATAATTGACTTTCCATCCTCCGATGAGTGACATTTGGATAGTCTCATTCCGTGTGATTGTACACTGTATTTGATGTCGTCAATCCATTTTCTTCTCGGACGTCCTCTTGCTCTCGTATCCGAACTTCTTAGATGTAAGGCCAGTGCTGGTAGCTGATGGAGTTGCATTCCAACGAGATGGCTCAACCATTTGATCTTCTGCCTGTCAATATATGGGGCATAAGGTGTTCATCCCACTGTCTGTCTGATAACATAATTTCTTACTCGGTCTCGGATATTTAAGTTGGCAGCTCTTCCCAAGCATCTCATCTGACAGGTGTTAATTTTGCTTAAATGTGATTTGGATAATGTTCTAGTTTGACAATGGTAGCATAAGGTTGGTGTGAATATGTTATTTATTATCTGTCGTTTTGCAGACATGGGTATTTTTGGATATTTCAGTATGAATGAAAGTTGACATATAAGCACACTTGATTTTTTACATCTGATTTCAATATCTCTATCTATTCTATCATTTTGTGATCATATTTTCAAGATATTTAAATGCATTAGCATGTTTCAGAGGTGTACTATTTTCCAGTATATTTAGTGGATCAGGGGGTCTGCTAACCTGCATTACTTCTGTTTTTGTTGTTATTTATGTCCATATTGTATCGTCTGTATGTTTAACATAACTTATTACTATGATATTGTAGTCTGCTGTCGTCATGAGACTACAGTAAAGCTGTGAAGATACAATGAGTGAATCAATGACAAGGCGAAGCAGACATGGTAAACTTTACTATAACACAATCTCTGGTGACAGTATGGACAGAATTGGTAAACTTTACTAGAACACAATCTCAGGTGACAGAATGAACGTTGCGGTTAAAGCCTTCGTCAACACACACACACGACAAACATACACTGATACAACAACATTAACAAATGAAACGCCACAGCCGTCACACGAAACGGGTCTTCACGGCGAAATGGTTAAATCACTAGCCTCGCGCCACGGAAGTTGTGGGTTCGAAATCCGGGCTCCATCATTCGGTTAAGGAGTGCAATATTCTCGGAGACTCTTGGAGTCGTCATGGAAGCTGCTGAGTTCGGACTTTTTGCGACGCGTTCTGCAGGCCCTCTACAAAACGAGATGGAACCATATGGGATAAAACCCGGAGCAATAAAGTCGATCCTCTCACCCCTTAACTTACCGCTTTTGTAACCTTTGAACTGTAGAATCAACAATGCTGAAATCTGCGAATGTACGAAGAAAATATAGAAGGGGGAGTTGAAGAAGCACAAGCAGAAAGATCAGGAACAGAAGAGCAAGAAGAAGATAATCCTTTACAGCTTGCTGTCTGCCCACAGACAATGTCCTGTGGAATACGTTCATCATGGCGTGCGGTACATGTGGCTAAACCATTTAGTGGTGCGATCTGTATAAGTGTGTGCATTTGTGTGTGCGTGCGTGAGTGTGTGTGTGGGTGCTCGCGCGCTACTGACACCGTCTTGATACCACGGAATTAAAGGCAAGTACCAAAACAACAATGATACTGGGGCAGAAGAAAGTTAAGAACTGGACTTCCGGTGAATAATAGGACAGCATAAGTAATGATATCTAAAACAATGTATCTCCTCAGTGAATGTAACGTCCGAAGTCAAAAACGGTGTGTTGCACGAATTATTGCCTGGCATATTGTACTGCGTCTCGTCAGGTGGATATTGAAGAGTTATATATCACATGACGTGAATACATGAACAATACTTTAGCTGGAAAAATTAAAACACTTAGTTATAGGTATTGTTCCAATATGGAACATCTGTAATCACAACGATAATTGTAAATTTAATACGAACTCTTTCTGTTTGCAAAAAACTGGCCGGAAAGCCTGATTGCTAATGTTTCATAGCATATTAGCAATCATTTATTCATCGAATACAGTAAGTATATGACAAACTTGTTCTTTGTTCACACGGGTATGCTTCTTCTTCTTCTTCTTCTTCTTCTTCTTCTTCTTCTTCTTCTTCTTCTTCTTCTTCTTCAGCGTTCCGAGTCATTGAGGTTCTTTGCTGCAGATACAATCCGTCTCCATTCGTCTCTCTGGTTGACCTTCTCTTGCCAGTCGTTGATTCCAAGTGCTTGTAGGTCTGTGTATATATTATCTCTCACCGTCTTCTTGGTCTACATCGGGGTCTACGGTCATTTATTTCCTGAGTGTAAGCGAGTTTTGTTTCCCTATTATCTTCCATTCTTTCTATATGCCCCAGCCATTGTAGTCTATTAGCCTTCATGATACCAGTGATTAGCGGGGACTTAAACAGATCATAAATGTCTTTGTCTTCTTTTCCACTCTCCACTTTGTGTATCCCTAATGGGTCCAAAGATGCGTCTTAAAACTTTGTTCTCAAAGGTTTGTAGCAAGGCTTCGTCTCCTTTCGTTGTACTCCAGGTTTCAGAGCCATACAGCACAACTGGTCTGATCAGTGTTTTGTATATTGTGATTTTGGTGTTACGAGATAGCGCATTTGATTTTAGTAGGTGTTGTAGTGCATAGTATATCTTATTTCCAGAATTGATTCTAGTTTGTATTTCTTCCCTTATGATGTTGGAGCAGTTGAAGATTGTACCCAGGTATTTGTATGTTTCCGTTCTTTTAATGGTCATATTATCTATTTGCATGTGGCTAGAGTTTTTAGCCATTCTTTCTCTTGAAATTACCATATATTCTGTCTTATCTTGTTTGATAACCAGCCCCATCTGTTGTCCTTTTTCCTTAGTCAACATTTCTAATGTCTTTTGTTCATTTTCCCCTATAATATCTATATCATCTGCATAACCAAGTAGCTTGGATGTTCCTCCAATATCACATTCCTCCTTTACCTTCCTTACAACTTTCTCTAGAGCCAGATTGAAGAGTAGCGGCGATAGTGCATCACCCTGTTTCAAGCCAGATGTTATTTGGAAAGGGTCTGATTTCCTGCCTTTATATGTTACTATATTATAAGTATCTTCCATGCATAGTCTGGTCATGTTGATTAACTTCCTTGGTATTCCAAATTCCCGCATAGCATTCCATAGACCATTCCTATGGACACTATCATAAGCCTTTTAAAAATCCACAAAAATGTTATGGATATCTGTTTTATATTCCCAATTTTTCTCGGCTATTTGTCGTCAGATAAATATCTGATCTATTGTTGATCTTTTTTGTCTAAAACCCGCCTGGTAGTCACCTAATATGTCTTCTGAATATGGTTTTAGTCTATTTAGTAATACTGCGGATAGTATCTTATAGCTTGTGGACAGTAGTGATATTCCTCTATAATTTTCACATTGGAACTTGTCTCCTTTCTTAAAGATAGGTATCAATAATGACTCTTTCCAGTCATGGGGTAATTCTTCTGTCCTCCAGATTTTTATTATTAGTTCGTATAGCTTTAGATGTAATGCATGGCCACCTGCCTTTATAAATTCAGCAGCAATTCCATCAGCCCCAGTTGCCTTATTGTTTTTAAGTCGTGTGATTACATATAGGATTTCTTCAAATGCAGGTTCTTTAATTTGTGGTTCACACGTTAGAATCTCTTCCTGTGGGAAAGTGTTACTTGAAGCTTCATAATTTAGTAATTCAACAAAATATTCTTTCCATGTGTTGCACATTTCCTCATTGGTATTTATCATATTCCCATTTTTGTCTTTTAAACCATATGTGTTGTTTAAATATCAAAAAATCAAACTGAGCATGCGTTGCTGGTGGTGGGTTGTGCTCAATATTTAAATTTCAAATCCCGAAACAACCAAATAAATCAATTTGATTATTGCTCACTGGATTTTAGGAGGCCTGATGTTCCTTGCCAGTGAGTAGTCCTGATCGTTCGGGTCCACATCGATTGACAGACGTCAGTCGCGGCGGTTGGGCAATCTTGAGCATGGCCTACGATGGATGACGGTGTAGTATTCTGTTATGACAATTTGGCTGTGTCCAGTGTGTGCCGCGTGGTTACACACCCGCTTCACACGCGTGATCCGGGGCTTGTTTCCGGATCTGGTGAGGGATATGCACTACTGACGAGCTCAAACGAGAGCGAAACTCGAGTATAATGCTTGCATATTGACGTGGATAGGCCTTAGGTTCATGCCAGAGTGCGATCGGCGTTGCCGGTGGTGGGTTGTGCTCAATATTTAAATCTCAAATCCCGAAACAACCAAATAAATCATATGTGTTGTGTTGGTGCCCTCGTTTCATTGACTTCAGTTCTTTAAAAAAACTTTCCGGATTCGTTTTTCTGGTGATTAGTTTCCATATCTTTGATTATATTACTCATATATTATCGCTTCTGCTGTCGAACTATTTTTGCAGCCTCTTTACTTTCATTTCTATAATGCTCTTCCATGTGGATGTTGTTGATGCCATTTAACCTTAAATGTCTGGCATTCTTTTTCCTAATGATTGCTTCTTCACAAATTTGATTGAACCATCTGTTCTTTCTATGCATGGTTAACACACCGAGACATTCTTCTGCGGTAGATTGAATTGTATTCTTGATGTTCAACCAATTTTGGTCAACGCTTTCCTCCAAAGGGTTTTGCAGTGTTTCAAGGTTACATTTTATTTCATCTGTAAATTTCTCTTTGACTGTAATGTCTTGTAGTTTTTCTCTGTTATATGTTGGGTGTAATCTTTGTAATTTAGTATAGAATGCTCTCTTCAGTTTTATTTTAAATTTTGCTCCAACGAGGAAGTGGTCGCTGTGTCACTCAGCTCCTCTATAGCTTCTAACTTGTATTTTTGATGCATTTCTGTTGTTAATTAAAACGTGATCTATTTGATTATAGGTTCTCATGTCACATGATTTCCAAGTTTATTTGTGTATATCCTTTCTTTGTAGTCTGGTACTGCTAATCTGCAATCCTTTGGCTTCTGCCAGGTTGATGACTCTCCATCCATTATCATTTGAAGTTGTATGTAGGCTTTCCATACCGGTCACTGTTTTATGAGTTTGCTCTCTACCTATTTTTGCATTGAAGTCTCCCAGCACAATCAGGATGTCCTGTTTGGGGGTTTCTTCTATGACATCTTCCAAATCATTATAAAAGTCTTCTTTAATATCATCTTCTATCTCTTCAGTAGGTGCATGTACATTAATCATCGTTATATTTTTCCATTTACCTTTTATTCGTAATATTTGTTGGCTGTCATGATTCGCTATCTCACACGGGTATGCTAATGTGTTTAAATTCACTAAGGGAATACATTGTTTAGAATTGTATAACAATTAAATACATCCGTCTTCCGACATCCATCAAATACATGCCCGTCTTTTGTGATTGTCAGCTAAATCACAGATTTAGCCAACTGTCTGAATTGATTTTCAGTTCAAGACAACGATAACCAAAAATCCTCATATAGACAATACATTGAATGACACAACTAGTAAGTATATCTTACAGATCTGCACATGTGTTCTTGGATATACAATAGTACTGATACTCTACATGTCACTGCTCTAGATAGCTGGCGGCATCATTAACATCATCTATGGATCTGTGATACGATAGCATTATCATATGTTATATTCCGAGAGCAGGGGGGGGGGGGGGTCAATCTTTCCATCGCTGTGACACCGGGCGAGCCCAGACGTGGAACCCGCATCGGATTATGCTCATGAAATTTAGAGTGCAGGTTACTGTCAGCTTAACCTGGTAGACCGAAAAACATCATCAAGTGCGGTGCTGAAAGGCGTTGGCTATCATGTTTCGCTATCTCACACGGTCACCAGTCTCGAATCAAGTCTGTGTTCCTGTTCCGACAATGCCATGCTTCCAAGCCATTAAGGAATTTATCCTTTTGTCTCCCTCGTCTAACTTCCCGTCAAGTTTGCCAGTTGTCACTACATGTTCAAGTACATCTCTCCTCATAGCATGTCCAAACAATCTTGTCTGTCTACATCTAATTTCTCCAATAAATCTCCGTTTGTCATTTTTTTTTTCTTGAATTACTGTCTCATTTTATTTTCTGCCCAACCATGGTATTCTTGGCATTTTTCTCAAAAACCACATTTCCACCGTCATTAGATGTTTCTCTGCTTGTCAGTTAATTTTCCATGTTTCACACGCATACAACAATAAGGGTTCTACATAGCACCGCAACAATTTTTTCTCACTGCAATTGATTTTTCTTGGTATGTTTTCCATTTTGCAGAAGGCACCTTAGAGAAACGTAATGTGAGCTAAGGGAAATAAATGTTACTTGCGAGCAACGAGAACATTTTATGTAGTGTTTAGTTCCCTTTCAATAAAGTGCCGTCTCCACAATGAAGGTTGGCTGCACTGGATCTCCAACACTGTCTGCCTCTCGCCTTGACTACATTCTGTCAGGCTGATGTTCGTCCATCTGTTGATGTTATCTTCCCACTTATATCGTTGTCTACCTCTTGCTCGCTTGCCCTCAACCTTGCCTTCCAGAAAGGTTTTTATAAGAGTATCATGTCTTTTAACGTGGCCGAAATAATTCACTTGCCTCCTCTTTATTTCTTTCATCAACTCTCTCTCTCTCTCTCTCTCTTCATTCCTAGTTTTTCTAGAACCTCTACATTTGATTGTTTTTGTTACCATGAAATACGTCATATTCGTCTGTAGATTCACATCTCCAGGGCTTCTATACGACTTTCTAGTTGCTTGTTCAATGTCCAGGTTTCCGCGCCATACAATAGCGTTGAAAATACATAGCATTGGACAATTCTCATTTTTAATGCGTTATTAATCGCTCTAGATGTTAATACTGATTCCATGCCGTTGAAAGCACTTTTGGTCATTCCTATACTCTTTTTGATTTCTATTTGACTTCTGCCATCATCTGTTATTATGTCCAAGATAAGAGAAACTTATTACTTGTTCTAGTACCTGCCTGTTTACTGTGATGTTCATTGATGACCTTTCCTTCTCACAGCTGTTTATCATAGTTTTTGTTCTTTGGATGTTAATATCTAAGCCACATTCTGCACTGTGTCTGTTTACTTGTTCCACTAGGTCTTGCAACTCCTGCTCACTTTCTGCTAGTAACACGGTATCGTCAGTATACCTACGATTGTTTATGATTCTTCAATTGATGTTAAGTCCATGCATCTTAACTTGTTTAAAAATTCTTTCTGTGTATAGGTTGAAGAGGCTTGGGGACAGTACACATCACTGCCGTACTCCTCTTTTTATCTCTATAGGCGACGAATAGTTATTTCCTCATCTAATAGACGCCACTTGTTCCCAGTACAAGTTACTAATAAGTCTGATGTCCTTACCGTCTACTCCTATATCTTGAAGATACGTAATTAATCGTTCATGTTGTACTCTGTAAATACTGTTTATTATGTGGTATTTCTTTCTGACATCTCAATAAGCTAGATATGTGACCTATGTGCAGATATTTTCTCCTTTGTCTTTATACCATTTATGGTCTTTTACACTCTTTGCAATATGATCAGCGACGACTTGCTCCCGAGGTGCAATATAACTAACTAATTAACTGCCTCTAACTAATTAACTAACTAACTATCACTGGCACCTTGCCGTCTTGACAGACGATAGTTTGTGCTTCAAAAAGGCATAATTACTTTAACCTATGGCGGCAGCGAATGTGACTGATAAGGCCAATTCGCGCTGTAAATGTTCGTTCACAGTGTGTGCATGTGAACACGTGGTCATTTCCACCATCATGCACCATCTTACGTCTCACACGCTCTGTGTGTGACTTATCTGCAATCATTTTCTCCTTTGTCTTTATTCCATTTCTGATGTTTGCCCTCCATGCAACACGTTCAGCGGCGACTTGCTCCCAATGTGCATTATCAATGCCTGTATCAATCATGTCCCGCTTACACACATCTTTGTATCGTAGTAGAGGCCGACCCTGAGATCTCTTACCCATCTGTAATTCACCAAAAAAGATGTCCTTTGGTATTCTACCATCATCCATCCTCCTAAGATGTCCTATCCATCTAAGTCTACGAAGACTGAGCATGGAATAAACCGTCACACAACCTGATCTTTCCAATACTTCAGTATTTGTGATTTTGTCTTGCCACTTAATACCAAGAATTCTTCGCAGACACCGCATATGAAAGCTGTTTAAACGTTTCTCTTGGTGTGAGTAAGTTGTCCAGGTTTCACTGCCATAAAGAAGAGTACTAAGGACACAGGCTTGATAGACAAGGACTTTTGTTTTGGCAGTAAGCTTCCTGTTCTCCCAGACTCTTTTTCTTAACCTGTTCATTGTTGTTGCTGCCTTACCAATCCGGATGTTGATTTCCTGATCTAGGGATAATTTGCTATTTACCACTGATCCTAGATATGTAAAATGGTCTACCATCTCTAGTTCGGCGTCGTCAATAAAGATTGATGGTACCCCATGTGCACCTTGTGACATAATATGTGTCTTCTTTTTGCTAATTGTTAAACCAAATTCAGAACAAGCATTGGAGAATGCAGATAGTAGACATTGTAATTCTTCCTCAGAGTGGGTCGTAACTGCAGCATCATCTGCAAAAAGCAACTCTCGGATCAGTACCCTCCTAATTTTGGTCTTGGCCTTCAATCTCTGAGCATTGTAGAGGCCGCCATCTGAGCGTGAGTGAATGTATATACCACCATCCTGATCACGAAAGGCATATTTCAGTAGAAGTGAAAAGTATATCCCAAAGAGGGTGGGGGCTAGTACACAACCTTGCTTAACTCCACTCTTGATTTCAAACTCTTCAGAAGTTGCACCATCAAACTAGATTATACCCTTCATGCCTGTGTGGAACGATTCCACAATGGACAGAAGAGTTGGTGGGCAGCCAATCTTCTTTAGTGCCTGAACAGACCCTCACGACTGACCAAATCAAATGCCTTTGTGAGGTCGATGAAGGCAATAAACAGTGGTTGATTCTGTTCACGGCATTTTTCTTGCATTTGTCGCAATGAGAATATCATATCAATGGTAGACCGGTTCTGTCGAAAGCCACACTGTGATTCGGGGTAGACTTGATCTCCTAGGACTTGAAGTCTGCGCAGAACAATTCTGGCAAATACTTTTCCAACAATACACAGAAGTGAGATACCCCTATAGTTGTTGCAGTCGCTCCGATCGCCCTTGTTCTTGTACAGTGTTATGATGCTTGAATCTTTGAAATCCTGTGGGACTTGTCCTTCTCGCCAGCATAGCTCTATTAGCTGGTGGATCTGTAGAGTGAGTGTGTCTTGCCCACTCCTGATAACCTCTATTGGAATCCCATCCTTACCTGGAGCCTTGCCAGATGCAAGTTCATTTATAGCACACTTAACTTCTGTTATGGTGGGAAGTGTGTCCAGGTGGTCAAGAGTTGGTAGAGCCTCTATGGCGTTGAGGGCATCATCCGCTAGTTTGGTCTCACTTGAGTAAAGCTCCAAATAGTGCTCTACCCATCTGTCCATCTGCTGTTTCTTATCAGTGATGATTTCTCCAGTCAAGGTTTTCAATGGTGCACTTCTTTTGATCATTGGACCACAGGCTTTCTTTATTCCTTCATACATGCTTCTGATGTTTCCCTTATCACTTGCGATTTGAATGGACTCACATAACTTGATCCAATAATCATTTGCACACTGCCTGGCAGCCTTTTGCACATCCTTCCTAGCTTGCTTTAGCTCACTCAGAGTGTTACGCGTTGGTCTTTCCTTGTTTCTTAAGAGAGCTATCTTCTTCTTATCAATCAAGGGCTGCAGAGTCTGGCTGTTTGCCGCAAACCAGTCCTGCCTCTGATGATCCACAGTGCCGTAAACCCCTACGGCAGTTTTATAAAGAGTTTCCTTAAGTTGACCCCACTTTTCACTTACTGTACAATTTTCTGGTGTATCAGTGAAAGCGTCTTCAAGTTGCTGTTGAAACTGAAAGCACTTTTCAAGATCGTGAGTGTTATTAATATTAATCCTGGGGCTAGATTTGTGTTTAGCTGTGTAGATTCTCTTTGGTCTCAGCCTAACCCTTGCAACAACCAAAGAATGATCCGTATCACAGTCAGCACTGTGGTAACTTCGAGTCAATGATATATGGTTCAGATGTTGTCTCCGTGTGATGATGAAGTCCAGCTGGTGCCAATGGCCGGATATTGGATGTTTCCATGTGACCATATGCAGTTCTTTTGTTTTATTTGAAAAAAAGGAGTTTGTAATACGTAGGTCATTTCTGGTGCAATGCTTGTCTCGACGTGCATTCAACTGCCGAAGCATTAAAACTCAAACTTGAATGAATTTATGTAACAAAAGTCGCTCACCTGGAAGACTGATATAATTTTTGATAAATCCTTTTATTTCGGATCTGCTCTCTTTTTAGACAAAATGAACACAACACTGCTGTATCATATAACGGGCCCCTGACACGAGGACGGGACGTTATATATGTTAATACAAACTTGGCCGTTCATCTAATTCTATAATTACCCAATCTCCTAAAGCATATTGCAGCTAATGTCCAAAAATAACTCGTTGTCTATACTTGAGATATGTCCCGGTCCTGAGTATGATATGAATGCTATATAAACAGGCGATATCCCTTCCTCAGTAACAATGCCTTGCCCTAGATGATCAAACCTTTTGCTCACGGAGCTTTCAGGGGAAAACACACACAGCCGTCTTGATGTCCTTTCTCGAAGTCACCCTCTGCTGTCCCTGACGATGATTACGTCGTCCTAAGTTTCTAGTCGTCAAGTCATTCTATTGTTAGACTGGGAATCTCCTAATTCATATTAGGTGGTGCGTGTGAGCGTGACCACTATGTGGCAATGCTCCAGCAGCTTTTGCCCATTTTCATTCATGCGACCGATATTGCATTTTCCAAGGCACACTGGCCATGAACTCGAGTCCTTGCCCACACGAGCAGTGAAATCACCGTGCATATAAATGTAGTCAGATTTTGGAACTGCCTTAATCGCGGAGTCTAACTCCTCATAGAACGAATCCTTCGCTTCATCAGAGGAATCGAGTTTCAGTGCATATGCATTAATAATTGTGGCAAAACCACAAGAAGTTACCAAGCGTAGGGATAATAGTCTTTCATTTCCTCCTGCTGGAATTTCAATCATTCTCAGTAGTGAATTCTTCACTGCAAAACCCACACCGTGTTGCCTTTTTTCTGCCTGCCCTCTACCCTTCCAAAAAAGGTGCAATTGTTTTCCCTGAGTGACCCTTCCTCAGCGAGGCGAGTCTCCTGCAGGCCAGCAATATCAATGTTAAGACGATTGAGTTCGGCATCAATCTCAGCCGTTTTTCTCACATCGTCAATATTGGTCAAGTCAGTGGAAACTCCTGGACACGTGATTCTCACATTCCAGGTTGCAAGCGGTAGCTTGAGGTTTCTATTTTTCTTTTTATTAGTACCTGGTGCATTGGTTTTACAACCTGCGATTCAGATTTTGCCCTAGCTCCAAACACCAATTGAAGCAGGCAGGCTGTGGCGGATCAGTACCCAATTGAGCTTGAGGCGGGCGGTAGCTGTTCAGTGACACCTGTAGGTGTCTCCCACCGTCAGAGGCAACGCGTGGCGCCTCATGTCTACCCCAATTGACAGGGACTTATAACCCGTAACAGTTGCCTCTCGCTTTGATTCCTAGACCGGTTAAGACCAGGGATGGAGTTATTGCCTCTCCATAGCACAAAGCCTAGGCTAAAATATAGAGATCATGTGTTGCCCATGCAGCATGATCCCTCTCTCGGCCTGCCTAGTTCACTCCAGAGGAAAGGTAACACCTCTACATCTGGAACAAGACAAGCTGCAGAAGCTGCCGGGTCAGCAATGCAATGCTCTAATTGTCCGCCTGTCGGAGCTTCAATCCTAGACCAGCTGCCAACCAAGGCTTAGGGCCTGGTCTGCCCTGCCATGACATGTTTGTCTTTAGGTTGCATTTCCTGGCATTAGAGTAAGGCTTGTACCCTCCCAATTGCGCTCTTCCGCCCGAAGCCTTTGGCACAATCTGGGGTGTCGGGTTTGGTAAGCGCCGCCCAACGTTCGGCGCTAACAAAAAGCAGGTAGTACCGTCTACTGTTATACGGTAGCTCAGTCATATCTGACTAAGACCTGATTATAACTAACTAACTAACTAACTAACTAACTAACTAACTAACTAACTAACTAACTAACTAATTTACTAAATAGCTAGCTAACTAACTAATTTACTAAATAGCTAGCTAACAAACTAATTTACTAAATAGCTAGCTAACTAACTAACTGACTAATTAACTTGGTAAATAACTAACTAACCAACAAACTAACTACTTAACTAACTAACTAATTTGATGTGTTGTTTGTCCATCAAGAATGACGATGACCATTCATTTCATCCAGTGGGGTTGAAAGTATGGAGCTGTGGGATCTAATATGTCTGATAAAGGCCTATTTTGGCTCGAAATGTTCTTTGACAATGTGGACAAAGAATGCTTGACGTTTCTGGAGGAGGATTTTCTGCAGTGGTTTTTCTGTCCTGCCTTTTCTTCACAGCTCTTGCAGTCCTGGTTGCCTCACACGTGACTGCACCCTTGCGTAATGATGCACGCCACGAATTTCGGTCTCTGGCTGCAGTCTCCCAGGTGTCATGATGAATTCCAAAAGCATTCAGTGAGATTTTCAGAGTGTCTTTAAAGCGTTTCCTCTGGCCGCCTTGGGAGCGTTTACCACAACGCAACTCGCCGTAAAAATTCGTTTAGGGAGCCTGTGATCTGGCATGCGAGTCAAGTGACCAGCCCAGCGAATCTGATTCTTCATTAGTAGAGTGTGGATACTGGGCATGGACGCTCTTTCTAGGACTTCAGTGTCTGGGATCTTGTCTTGCCATTTAATCTTCAGTAACTTCCTAAGGCAGACTGTGTGGAAGTGGTTTAATTTCCTAGCGTGTCGCTGATAAACAGTCCAGGTTTCACAAGCATATAGCAGTGTGGATAATACAACTGCTTTGTAGACTTTCAGCTTTGTTTGCAGGCTTATTCCATTTCTGTCCCATACATTCTTGTACAGTCTGCCAAAGGCCGCGCTGGCCTTGGAGATTCTTGCATTCACTTCATCATCAATTGTGGCAGCTTGTGACACAGTGCTGCCAAGATAGGTGAATGTGTCCACAACACTTAGACTATGATCATTCACTTTGATATTCGGCACAGTGTGATTATTCCCTGGAGCTGGCTGGTACATAACTACAGTCTTCTCCAAATTGATATTGAGCCCAAAGTTGGCACAGGCATGTGAGAAAGCTGAAACATTATGTTGCATGTCCGCCTCTGAGTTGGCGTATAGAGCGCAATCATCAGCAAACAGGAGCTCTCTGACGGTGTCGCTGTCAATTTTGGTTTTAGCTTTCAGCCTTCTGAGATTGAATAACTTTCCATCCATTGCGGTAGTTGATGTCTATTCCAATGTCGTTGTTCTCGAAGGCATTCGTCAACATAGCTGAAAACATGAGGCTGAACAGTGTTGGTGCCAGGACACATCCTTGCTTCACTCCATTGGTGACAGGAAAGGGCTCAGACAGTTCACCATTTTCCTGTACTCTTGCCTGCATGCCATCATGAAATAGCCGCACTATTTGGACAAACTTTCGTGGACAGCCATATTTTGCCATAATCTTCCACAGTCCTTCTCTGCTGACTGTATCAAAAGCCTTGGTAAGGTCAATGAAAGTGGAGAACATTTCGCAATTCTGTTCCTGACATTTCTCTTGCAGCTGCCTTGCAGCGAAAATCATGTCAACAGTTCCACGTTCTTTTCTGAAGCCACATTGACTCTCAGGAAGAAGACCTTGATCGAGATGGGCCGTGAGGCGATTGAGAAGAATTCTGGCGAGTATCTTCCCTGCAATTGAAAGCAAGGAGATGCCTCGGTGGTTGTCACAGGATTGGCGGTTTCCTTTTCGTTTGTAAAGGTGGACTATTGACGCGTCCTTGAAATCTTGTGGCATGGTCTCGTTCACCCATATGTTTGTAAAGACTTGGTGAAGCTGCTCTGTTAGGACCGGCCCACCTGCCTTGTATATCTCTGCCGGGATGGAGTCCGGACCAGGTGCCTTGCCGCTGAAGAGTTGCTGGATGGCTTTGTTTACTTCCACTATGGTTGGCAAGTCATCAAGTGTATCATTGATGGGAACTTGAGGAAGGCAGTTGATGGTTTCATCATCGAAGAAGGAAGTTGAATTTAAGATGTTGCTGAAATATTCTACCGAGCGCTGAAGGATGTCTTTCTTATCGGTGACCAATGTTCCCCCATCTGAGGAGGGGAGCTGTGCCTGGTGATGTAGGACCATAGACCGCTTTCAGTGAGTCGTAGAAGTATTTCATATCATGTCTGTCAGCAAAGCCTTGAATTTCATCAGCTTTGCTGCTCAGCCAGGAGTCCCGCATGTGCCGAAGTTTCTGCTGCACTACTCTCTGAATGTTCTTGAAGGCATCTTTTTTTATGTTGACTTCGGGTCATTCAAATGTGCCTGGAGGAGAAGATGTTTCTCGGCCAGCAATTGGTTGATGTCTTCGGGATTTTCATCAAACCAGTCTTTATGCTTTCGGGGGTTTGTGCCCAGGAACTAACTAATTTACTAACTTGCTAGCTAACTAACTGACTAACTTGGTAAATAACTAACTAACCAGCAAATTAACTACTTAACTAACTAGCTAACTAACTAACAAACTAACTGACTATCTAAAGTAAGTAAATGACTAACTAACTAGATAGCTAGCTAATTAATTAGCAATTTAACCAACTAACTAACTAACTAACTAACTAACTAAATTTCTAACTAACTAATTACTTAACTAACTAAATAACTAGCAAACTGATTGACTAACTAACTAACAAAACAACTAGCTAGTTGCCTGACTAACTATCTATCTAACTAACTAATTAACTAGCTAACTAACTAAATATCTAATTAATTAACTAGCTAGCTAACTAACTAACTATCTAGCTAGCTAACTAACTGAGTGACTAACTAACTTGATAACTAACTAACCAACTAACTAATTAACTAACTAGCTAGTTAACTAATTAACTAGCTATCTAGCTGATTAACTAACTAGATAACTAACTAACTAGCTATTTTACAGCCCATGTAACTAACTAATTAATTAACTAACTTTGTAACTAACTACTTAACTACCTAAATAATTAGCTCGCTGGCTCACTAACTAAATAACTAGCTAGATGATTGACTAACTATCTAACTAATTAATTAATTAATTAATTAATTAACTTCCTGACTAACTACCTAAATAACTACCTACCTAACTAATTAAGTAACCAGCACCCTGGCTGTCTAACTAACTAATTAACTAACTAGCTATTTGATTGACTAACTAACTAACTAGTAAAGGATGGCATCGTTTTCTCTTGGCATGGATTAGCACATGTGTATATAATTATAAACGTACGTCTCAGATTACGACTAAGCTTATGTTTATGACACTAATTAGTTGTGTTGTCTTTAGGCTAGGGAAACATTAGATGCATGTTTGCTATTTTCTGCATGTCTTCATGATGTGTTCTAACATGCATTCAGACAGTAGACACACGGGGGATGTCGTTTGTATGGAGTGTGGTAACAGGATATTGAGCCAGATACCGAGTTGTGTCAGTGGGAGCAGCTGAATGTGCATTTTCTTGTCTGTCTGTCTGTCTGTCTGTCTGTCTGTCTGTCTGTCTGTCTGTCTGTCTGTCTGTCTGTCTGTCCGTCCGTCCGTCCGTCCGTCCGCCCGTCTGTCTGTCTGTCTGTACTTATGAGTTCACCTGCAGACCTTTCTGCCTGCGTACTTACCCATCTATATCCTGTCAACCGATTGTCCGACCGACTGACCTACTCACCTTCCTACCAGCCTAACAGGCTGCCTACATGCCTACCAACCTGCCTACATACTGTCTACCTACCTACCGAGCTACCAGCCTAACAACCTGCCTATGTACATACCTACGAACCGACCGACCTATCTACCTATTTTCTACCTACCTACCTACTAACCTACATACTAGCCAACCTACCTACCTACCGACCAACCTACCAACCTACCGTCCTAACAAACTACCTACATAATATCTAACAGCAGAGCGATACCTACCTATTACCTAACTACCTCCCTGCCTGCCCATCCACCTACGTGTCTACTTATTTACATTGTTACCTGATTGTATGTTAGTCTCATTGCCCATTTGTCAGTCTACCTGTTCATCCGTTTTTCTGGCAGTCTGTCCGACAGTTTGTCTATCTAGCCGATAGATGGCATGCTTCTTAGTCTGTCTATCTATTCTGTTATTGATATACTTTCTGCATTCCCTCCAATCCCAACGTGAACAACGCAATTTGCTGTGCACAGATTCAAACTGCCCTGTGTGGCAATTACTGACCTCAGGTGCCCATGTTGTGGTGATTCAGCTATCGCCGGTGACGTCAGGTACCCATATTGTGGTGACTCAGTTATCGTTAGTGACGACAGGTGCCCATTTTGTTGTGACTCAATTATCGCCTGTGACGCAAGATCGCGGTATAATTGGATCGTTCTTCTCACAGATGAGTGATGGTGTTGCATTAGGGACGTTCATTTGAAACCCATTCCAATGGCTTTATTACAAAAGCATGAAAGAAACATTAACAGGTGTGGTAGAATTAAAGAAATATTCATTTTTAATAAATTATGCACCATGGGTTGGTGAGAAGAAGTCGCCTTAGGCGTTCAGGCAAACATCCCATTGCTTAAGTAGGCGGCGAATGCCGTCCGCAAAAAAAAAATTGTGGTTGCTCACTGAACCAAGTGTTTACCGCGTTAATTGCGTTTGCATCTTTGTGACATCGATGACCCTTGAGAGCTTTTTTTTTAGAGGTCCGCACAAATGAAAATCACGTGGTGACAAATCGGGACTATAGGCTGGATGTTGCAGTATTTCCCACTTCTCCCTGCTAATGCTTCCTGTACAATCTTTGCGACATGAGGACGAGCATCATCGTGCAACAAAATCACACCGCGAGAAAGCATGCCGGGTCGTTTATTCTTGATGGCCTGTTGCAGCTTGTCTAGTGTTTGTAAGTAGTGGGTAGAGTTGATGTTGACACCAGGTTCTTTAAAGTCGGCCAACAATAGCTCTTCATGGTCAAAAAATACGCTCAGCATAACCTTACCAGCGGAAGCCTGCAACTTGATTATTTTGGCTGTTGGTGATCAAGCAACTAACTGACTAACTGACCAATGAACAAGTTCTTCAAGAAACAAATGAAGATCGTAAACTGATTAGAGACATTAGACGTAGACAGTCACAATTTTTTGGGCATGTTATGAGAAGAAATGATCTGGAGAACTTGGTGACAACTGGTAAGATCGAGGGGAACAGACCAAGGGGAAGAACTAGAAGCAAGTACCTGGATGGCTTGGCCTTGTGGCGTGGTCGAGACAAAAACACGGAGCTGATCCACGACTCTGGTGATCGAATGAGATGGCAGAACATGACCGCCCACGCTTACCGGCATGGCACATGATGGTTGGATGGATGGATGGATCAAGCATGCTTCCACTGCATGCTCTCTATTTTGCTGCTCGGCTCAAGGTGGTGACACCATAATTCATCGCCTGCCACTATGCGGAAGAGAAATGCATCAACCTCCACTCAGCAAGCAAGTGCTTCAAACACCATCCCATTCGTTCCTATTTTTGGTGGTCGGTCAACATCCGTGGTACCCACTGTGAACACACCTTCCTATATTGCAGCTTCTTACGAACGACCTTTTGAATTTTCCCAATTGACACATCAAATTATTGCGCTAGCGAACGTATGATTCGACAACGGTTCATCTGTACTGCTGCATCAATTTTGGGGGATACTTTTTTTCTGTTGCAACAATATGCGGTTTACACGGCCGTTGAAGATCTGTCGTGAACTGACGTCCTTTCCGAAGCATTCGTGCCCAGTCTGTCACTGTTGTCTTCGACACACATTTGTTATAGTAAGCTGCCTGCATTCTTCGATGAATGTCCACTGGTCGACATCCTTCAAATGAAAGAAACTGAATCACCCCTCTTTGAGCTTCTTTGGACGGATTTTGGATCAACCCGGTCATTTTCTCAACGGTCAGAAACAGAAACTATGCATCATGGGAAGAAATGCTCGTGCTCTTTTATTCATTGGTCAGTACTTATCACATGACTATGACATGATCATGTTCAACGTACGCAATTACGCGCGGTGCGGCACGAACGGATTTCAAATGAACGCCCCTTATAGAAATGGCCAGTGAGATAAATAACTGATTAGTATCTTTAGTCTAAGGACCCAGACTCGACGCGAGAAGAGGATCCGTTGGAAAGAACGGGGAGGGGGATCTGTTAGTTTGAATAATTAATTGGTATATTGATTCTTAGACGTTGGGGTGGTTGTCGAAAGGGTAAGAGCGCTCATGCTAAAACTTCCGGTGCGCACGGGATTCAATCTCTACACTGGGAGTTGGATTCAGCATGTATTTAAACGTTCACTTCTCGTTCATAAAACAATGGCAGAATGGCGTTGGTAATCTTGTCTCCTCACAGATCTCTGTCTCTAATGTTATGCATCAACTCTGCTGCTGATATTCCTCCATCCCACCGTCTTAGTCTATCTAGCATAATTTCTCTTGGTCTGCCTCTCTTCCCCTTGATCTTTCCAGTCCGTCTCAATGTTCTACAATGCCTATCTTCTGTCATTTGCTGCCTTTATTGTACCTAGCGGTGTATGGCAAGGGGGTGGGAGGGGTGGACTTTAGCCTGAGGAATTAAGGCCGCCTGGCCAGTGCAGTTGCTGCGAACTGTGCAGGTTAGGGTTTTCTTTTTTCCCCCCAACAGAAAAAAACCACACCTTACTGAGGATTCGAACCCCGGTCTCTTGAAGAAGAATCCCGCAATCTAGTCACTCGGCCAACAAGGTCTTCCATACAGCAAAACAGGTTCTATATAGCACTTCACCACTTTCTTTTTTACATTCAATGATAGTGACTTATTGCATAAGATATTCTTCATTTTCGGAAATGCGGCTTCTGCCTGCCCTGTTCTGTTTTTAATCTCTGTTGAGCATCTTCCGCCTGATGTTATAATTGCCCCTAGGTATTTAAAAGTTCCACTTGTTTAAGAATATTCCCCTTCTTTTTTATGTCACAAATAGCAAACTACTGAACGTAATTATGCCTAGTAAATAACCCGGGGTTGATCCCGACGTCCTGTTAAGGACATGCAACTTTTCATTAATGTTGATACTGACAAGCCGGAGGCACATAATTCGGGTTGAAGCCAGTAGCACACTCTGTTGTCTCGCTTCAGAGGTAACAAATTGTGATAATTCTATAGATTTTCTGCCCTGGACATGCGGGATTGCAGGGGGGGGGGGGGGGGGTGTACAGGCTTATAGGCTGGCAGAGAATGCTCCTCCCGGTGGTACGTTACCTATTGACTAGGGTGGTGTGGTCGGGAGCCTGTGGGACCCTTTTGAGATAGAGGGGAGAACCTAATGAACAGAGGTGTGTCAAAGAGTAAGCACAGACAAGTCACTGAAATTGTTCTGGCGACTACATAAAAGCATGAGTGGTGTAGTCAAGAATAAGAGCATTTCTGACTTCCAAGGTGCTGACCTCATCTGGCAGAAGACAGACGAGGACGAGGGCAAAGCCCTCTTTGAACGCTATCTAGAGCAGAGCAACCAGACAGACATGGGAGGCCGAAATCTTGCCAAGGAGGTCACCTCAGACAGGTGCAAGGCCCAGAACACTTCGGATGAAGACACAGTGACAGTGAAAGAAATCAAGGCTGCACTTCGACGATCAAAAAACAGCGCTCCAATCGCTGCAGCAAAGGTCGCTGCAGCCTGAGTGGAAACCTTCATAGACATCATGGGCAAAGACTGCTACATTGGTCCAGCTTTCTCTTTTTGGACGCTACCCACAAAGGGTAGGTGGGAAAACATCAATAGGTGTACCGACAATGAGCTAGAGAAACTAGCAGACATGTACAACAACAGTATAGAGAGTGCTAGCATCAAGTAGGAGTGGTTACACAGCTATCTGATTCCCTTGCCGAAGCCTGACAAAGACCACAAAAAAATTCAGGGATATCGAATTATAACCATGCAGAATACAATAGGCAAGCTGCTGGAGAAGGTAATTGCCAGGAAAATATCAAGCCAGCTAGAGAGGCAAGGTGTTTTCCCACCTACCCTGGGTGGGTAGCGTCCAAAAAGAGAAAGCTGGACCAATGTAGCAGTCTTTGCCCATGATGTCTATGAAGGTTTCCACTCAGGCTGCAGCGACCTTTGCTGCAGCGATTGATCTTGAGGGCGCATACAACAGAGTACCATTGGATTTTTTAAAGCTTCAGCTTCTTGAACTAAAAGTAAGTCCATTCCTCCTTAGTTGGATCGCTGCAGCCCTCTTCCAACGGAAAGTAGTTTTTAGATGTGGCAGTTGGACTTCGGAACCAACAACAATATATCCTGGCCTACCACAGGGATCACCATTATCTCCGGTACTGTTCAACGCCTACACAGTGAAAATCACCAGTGAGCAGATCACTGGACCTGGCAGGACATTGTCATATGCCGATGATGTTTTAGTGTATCGTCAGGGTAAGGATAGAGAGCTGGTTGCTGTGGAACTACAAACCGAACTCAATCGCATAAGTACTTGGTGTGATGAAGCTGGGGCAATGGTCAACCCAACAAAGGCAACAGTGACTTGGTTCTCGTTGAATAATCATATTGTCAACACTCCAACACCAACTGTAATGCTGTGTTCAGAGACGGTGGAAAGAACGGAGGCAATGAATTACCTGGGGATACGGTTTGATCGAAGCCTTGCTTATAATGAGCACATAGACCAGGTGATAACAAAGGCCAAGCGGGGTTTGGCTGCTATGCGGGTGATGGCGGCAGCAAACTGTGAGCAGCGCCATCTATGTCTTCTGTACGAGGGGCTGGTCATGTCTGTTTTGGAATATGCAATGGCAATCCTGACTCTCAGCCGTAAGCAATGGAAAGGATGGAAAGGATACAGAATGAAGCTATGCGCATTATTCTTGGATGTACAAGAGATACAGCATGCAGGGCGATGCGCTACCTTCTTAATTTTCCAACCATTGAAGAGAGAATACAAGTTTGCAGGCCACGCGCCTACCTCAGAGTTAACGCAAACACACAACATCCACTGCATAGTGAAATTATGAAGGGGATTGGCAGCAGGTTAAAAAGAGGACGGTCGTGGATGGGTCAAGCCGAAGACATTCTTCAACAGGTGTGTTCACTTGAGGACTTAGAACCTGGCGAGGAGTGGGTGCAAGTGCCAACCGATTTCTGCACATCCTTTTCAGTTTGCATCCAACTAGATAGAAAATGCAGACAAGAAAATCCGCTGTGGCTGCTGTGGAGGTTGAAGTACAAGCGTTGATTTTCGAGAATTCGCTAGACGGTGATGCGGTCATCTACACGGACCGACATGTGAGAAGCTCATTGGCCTTTATAGCTCGAACCGGAGGGAGAATTGTGAAGGGGGACTCTGGTGCTTTCACTGAAACCACAAGTAGCCTGACTATGGAAGTCATGGCAGTAAGTAAAGCAATAACATGGCTCAAGACACAGACATTCACTAGGGCATGTTTCCTTAGCGACTCAATTAACATGATCAAGAGGATAGAGGAGGGGTCGATCCGAAGAGAATGGTTGCTGCCTCTGGAGCGGTCTCGGCTGACAAAGATTAGTTTCATCTTCTTGCCAGGGCATGCGGGAGTACAAGGAAATGAGCGGGCTGACAAGCTCGTAGGTGATGCTACTGTGGAGGGCGGACGCGCCATGGACCAGGCTGACATTCTGAATGCTCTACGAGAAGTAAGACTCTTGCGTGAACCAAGTGATGACTGTGAATCTACAACCATGGCCAGACTGCAAGAACAGCAAATTAAAAGAGGGGTGACCAAACAAGAACACTACGCAGGAAGCCAAAGAAGATTGATAAACCAACACAGAACTGGCGTCGCTAGCCGCTACACGCTGCGAGATTTGCCGAGGAGGGGATCCGAGCACTTATGGACTGAATGGTTCGATGTGCAATGATGATGATCTGTCGACTAACTAACTAACTAACCTAATGAACAACTGTACATGGAGAGAATGATCTGGCAGAGGATCGGCAGGGGTTCTGGCTGAAATTGAGAACTGAGAGGGAAGGCAAGGAGAACTTTCAATCAGACAGCACTTGGAACCATTAGCAGTATGAGGTTTTGCTAGCTGTTGAAAGAGGGGACGGGGCGCGTGTGAGAATGTCCTGCATATAGTGATGTCATTTCTTAGCTCAACTAAACTCAACACGCTGATGCCTACCTGACGAGGCAGATCTTGAACTTCATGAGACGCCGTTCACGTTGAATAAACTGTACACAGACATTACAAGCGAGGCTTCTAGAAAGAATGTAGTTTGCCATTGCTTTCCATCTTGGCAGTAACCATTCTGGTCGGCGACTGTAGCCAATGACTATGAAGATACTCTGCCTAGTGTCGTGAAGCTTGAGACTATAACCAACAACTTTCTATCGGCCCCTCTTCAGGGCCAGCCGCCCCCTGTTTAATTGGTTTCAAGGTCAGCTTATCTGGGGAAGAAAAGGTGGGATTGGGGGGAGGTCAACTGTTACCCCACTTTGCCCAAATGGTGTCACGTAGGCTTGAGGAGGGAAGGAGACAACTTACTCCACCTTAGATAGGCCCCTTACCCCCCACGACCCAAGATATATTGACAGATATTACCTCACAAAGAGAACGGGTTACTCGCATCAGAACAACATAGTCCATAATCATTGAGATTGTCATGAGAAGGGAACAGCTGGAGTATGTCGACACAACGGGAAGGTTGGAGGAAGGGGGGGGGGGCAATCGGTGACCAAAATAGTGGATAGTTCGACATCATGGCATGAAGGGAAATCAGTAGCAGAAATAATTGGCAGGACACGAGACAGAAAGCTGTGGACAGACATGATCGCCAAAGCCACATGGCATTGACTGAAACAAGAAGAATGGAAGACAGTAAAGACAGTTAGTAACCTTCATTACCTCTTTTTTTTCGCTTTTTGTTTCTAACCGTAGTATACTTTTTAAATGTTGTCTGTGTAATTATATATTTGATCGTTATAATTAAGAAAGCAGAGTTCATACAGTATTAGACCACATGGCACAACTGTTACTGTGTCTGACGCCTTGTTGTCTTGACAGACGATGACATGTTATATTTTGCTTCAAAAAAGGCACTATAACCGATCCCCTTGGCGGTAATGCCAAAGGTTGAGTTATACCTCTCCATAGCTCAAAGCCTGGGATGAATTGTAGGGACCATGTGTTGCCCATGCAGCATGGTCACCCTAGTTTACTCCAGAGAAAAGGCCAGCACCAATATATCTGGAACAAGACAAGCTGCAGAAGCTGCCCAATCAGCAAAGCACTGCTTAAACTGTCCGCATGTCGAAGATTCCATTGTAGATCATTTGCTCAAGGCCTGGTCTGCCCTGCTGGGACATTTAGGTGTTATACCCTAGCACCAGGGTAAGGCTTGCACCCTCCAAATTGCACTTCTCCGCCCGAAGCTGTTGATACAATGTGGGGGTGTTGAATTTGGTGAGCACCACCCAACATCCGACACTGGAAGCAGGTAGTACCGTCTACTGTCATACGGTAGCTCAGTCATATCCAAGTCTCAACATCCCGAGCTAACAGAAAGCATGTAGTACAGTCTACTGCCATACGGTGCTGCAGTCATATCTGACTAAGACCCAAGATTCAGCGCTAACATAAGACAGGTAGTACTGTCTACTGTTATATGGTAGCTCAGTCATATCTGAGTAAGATCCAAAATTCGGAGCTAACAGAAATCAGGTAGTTGCGTTGTGAGAACGTGAGAGAGGAAGGGTGTATTTGAGAGAGAGAGAGAGAGAGAGAGAGAGAGAGAGAGAGAGAGAGAGAGAGAGAGAGAGAGAGAGAGAGAGTTTGTGTGTATAAACGTGAGAGTTAGAGAATGCATGTGTGAGAAAGAGAGGGAAAGAGAGTGTGTGAGAGAGATAGAGAGTGAGAGAACAAACCAACACAAAGACTGTAGAGTTAGTAGCATTAGTTACACGATAGCAAGCATTCTATGACATATAGTTAATGCATTTATGTGCTCATCTGAAGGGACATGGCATGTTTAGCGGACATGATCACGAGATCTTTCCACGAACTGGTCGCACCAGAATTGCAAGTTCTTAGACAAGTATATGGCGCGGAAGCCTGGACTATGAACAAGCAATTAGGAAGTCGAATGAAGGCGATGGACTTGTGAATATACAGAGGAATATGTCGTTCATTGAAACAAAAACAGTCAAATACTGAGGTTCTAGAAACAACTTGGAATTAAAAGAGAGTTGATGAAAGAAATAAAAAGAGGCAAGTGAAATATTTCGGCCACGTTAATAGACATAACATTCTTACGAAAACAATACTGAAGGGTGAGGCTGAAGGAAAGCGAACAAGAGGTGGACAACGTTACAGGTAGGATGATTTTCAAGAGATGGACGAACAGCAGTCTAACAGAATGTACAGTAAGGGCGAGATACAGACAATCTTGAAGATCCATTGCAGCCAACCTTCATTGTGAAGACGGCACCTGATTTATTAAAACAACTACACAAATCTCGTGCTCAAGACAAATGTAGCATAATGGCTAACCACCATTATTCAGTTAACAAGACCGCAAGCCAAGAAGAGGAAATAACATAAAACAATTGACTACACAACCGCAAACTGGAACTAGGACTTAAATTTAACATCGAAACTGGAACTGCATAAGTGACAGATGACGTGGATTCTTAGAAATATTTCATCAGACAAAGCTCGGAAACCCATTGGATAGGAGGAGACATGTGACCCGCTTTCGCGCCAACGCATGTTTAGCATATGTTAATATTTCATCAGAATATGGTAAGCCCGCACTTTTTCTGCAACCAGCCTGATGACCAGACGTGGAAAGCTGGTGTGACCAAATTTTTCAAACATGGGATTGCGGAGTGTATAGATCCGAGGTAAGCTTGTAATTCCCGAGATTAGACTAAGAACCCGATGTATCAGGTATCAAGAAATGGTATCCAGTGTTTGTAATGTCAATTGAAATGTATTATTATTAATTAAAACCTCTGAAATGTAAAAATGCTCGACTGTAGATTCTGACGACGCAGAGCCGTTCCCGGGCAAACTGACACTCTAATACTCTCTTCGATGAAACTGCAATCTCTGATATTCTTAAAGATAATTATTAACTTTGGGAAGTGCATTATACTACTCCATTCTATTCTGAACAACTGTACGAAGTGATGATTCTAAAACAATCTTGTGCATTTCAGCAGACACTGATAAAAAATGCTATCACTACCTACAGCTAAAATGACAGTTCGTGTACTAGAATAAGTGCCTGTTTTAAAACAGACTTATCTATGTCTATTTTCAATTTAGAAAGTTGAGAGAGAAATCCAATCTTTTCTTTCTGCTTCATCTATTGAATGGATAGGGTTTGAAGGATAAATATTTATATTTATGTCAAATTTTAATTAGATAAGAGCACTTATGAACTGCATTACATCAGAAGAGTTGAGCTTCGCGGAACTCCATCACACGAAGTGAACTTAACTCATTACTCAACATAACTTAAAACACAACACCACTCAACACCACTCATCACCACACAACCCAACACTCAACATCACAACAACAACAGATAATGGGAGAGAGTTATTAGACACAGAAGAAGAAGAAGTTGGTTAATTGGGAAAACACAGATAATTATTTATACACACTATAAACACATTGAGTGGAAGAAATGTTATAAATGTATGTCATTTATTTACATGCATCTTGACACCTTCTCACTCTTGTCACTGTCTTACTGTACACGTTCACTGACCCCAGGTCAAATGAGAACTTACATACAGCAGGAACCAGTTGATACAAGGCGTACACAGTGTGATAAACTCTGACCACCCCAAATTAACCCAACACTAGATTAGAGAAAAAAAGGGGAGGGGAACTGGTTCCTACTTCAGGAATTTAGATTTCTTCCGACCTACTTATAGAATATTGTATTGGGAAGATTGTATATATTTATGTGAATTTTAAACAGTGATCTTGGTGGCTACCAACAACCACCGAACACATCAGCAAACTAACCACCTAAATCAGACCTGAAAGAGGGAGGCCGAGAGAAAGAGATGAACCACCAGTAAGATGGAAGATGACTTGGCCATGAGCAAAGTATGGGGAGGCCTTCAGAGGAGCTATACGGGCAGACCTGAAGTGGATCCATCAGTCAATGGACCCTGGCTTACCAAATCTTCCAGTCACCAGGTTACCTTTCTAATTGGTACACACCACACCCAATTTCAGGAAACTGATAATTAATTGTTGATTCATCATCTTCACACTTAACATGTACAACATCAAAATGTTTACTATGTTTTCACACATGTTGACCTCTCATGTATTGATGCTTGTTTATTGATGGTCTGTGACAATGGTCCAATATGCAACTTTTCTAATATATCTTGTGTAAATCACAATAGAGATGTGTGTACTGGCCAGAAGGCTCGGGCCCAGTCAATAAATGATTAACATGAATTGACCTTCTGTTAATTTATCAGTTCAAACCTATCTGTGAGTCACCAGCTTCTTTGTACATCATGTTGTCAGAATCTATTGTGATTGACTATGTGTTTGATTGTTTAAAAACAAATTAACTCTTCATGACTTACTAATATGGGGGAGAGAAGACTCTAGATCTATCAACTGCTCAATATCCATGTTTTCTTCATCTAAATCAGGCTGAGAAAATTCTCCAGACTTTCCTCAGATTTGATAACCAAATAAAGGGGGCTCCAGAGCTACAGAATCCTTGGAGAAGGGGCAGAATCCCAGTTAGTAATCATTATTCTCACCAGGGCCATAATCTATATCTCCTAGACTACTTAATAGAACGAGGCCTGCAGATAACTCAAGGTTCATATTCTGGGGTTATTGAAGATAGAAGAGGATGGGGCTCTACTTCTTTTGTTAGAAATGGGGCATGCACTACAGTGATCTCCTACTCCCTTCAAAAATATATGACATATTGGGATGGCTACGTCCTGGATGGTTCCCATAAATAAATTAAACAAGTAAATAATACATTGTGTAATTAAAAAGTTACGCAAAACAATCACAATATCTTTAGATTTTGAACATTGTCATTTTATTATATTGATTGACAGCCACATGATATGAAGGACATTTACAGATAAATAAGAGTAGGTGACTGATCATCCCTCCTGAAGAAGGGGACCTCTTTCAAATAGGTATACTTCAGAAAAAGGTGCTCCAGGAGAAACATATAGTGTGTATCTACTATACCAACACTACTTCTCTTCCAGAGAAGGTGTTCTTTTCCTGTGGAGTCTGAACTTAACAGCATTTCATCAACCACCGGAAAATCTTATCCGTTGGGAAAACTCTGTCTAATTTCAGATTCTTTTCTTTACTAGGAATTAATTCTGGGTACTTCAGTGCCTGCTGCCTTTGGCTTTTCCAGCATTGACAGACAGACATAACATGGGGTGTTTTTAATATTGCACATGCTCTGTTGTATATTTGCAGATCAGGGACTAACAGGCTTACGCGGATCAGACTAACTGCAATTATATTTTTTAGGCAGAACAAAGCAATAAATTCTAGGCATGGCGGAAACTGCAAAGTTTAGAGCCCAAATATGTTTCAGATGCATTCGACAAAAGAGAAAGACTGCAAGCGGAATTGGCTCTCAAAGAAAAACAGCTTCAGGCTGAATTGGCTGAGAGGGAAAAACGACTTCAAGCAGAATTGGAGGAGAAAGAGAAACGATTTCAAGCAGAATTGGAGGAGAAAGAGAAACGACAACAGGCTGAAATGGAAGATAAGGAGAGAGAGCGTCAACATCAACTGGAGTTGAGGAGAATGGAGACTGAAGTGGAGATCCGGAGAATAGAGAAAGGGAGTGATCCTACACCCTCAACCTCATCAGGATCGCCAGTGACAGAACCACCTCCTCACGTCTCTCACCTTAATTCAGGAGCTATGTCATTTCCTCTGGAACCCTTTAATGAACAGACTGACCACATCGAAGGATTTTTATCACGCTTCGAGGCAATGGCTGTCAGCTGTGGGCTTGAAGAAAGTAGATGGGCGACGAAGTTAGCGCAGGCCTTAAGATCCACCGCGTATGAAGTGTTCTCAAGACTTACGCGTGAGGAACAACAAGAATACGAAACACTGAAAAAGGCACTCTTTAGCCAATTCGAAGTGGACGGGGATTCTTACAAAGCTCGATTCAAAGCCGCAAGTAAGGAACCGGGTGAGAGTTACGCGCAACTAGTTGAAAGACTGAAGTCATACATACAAAGATGGGCTTGCTTGGGAGGATTTGAGGAAAGTTTTGAAGGACTCCGTGAAATGATCATCATTGATCAGATCAAGGGGAAAATGTAGAACGAAATGAAGGCATTCTTAACCCAAAACGGGGCTGACCGCCTAGAAACTATAATCATCCTGGCAGAGAGATTTGTGAAATCTCAGAAGGAGATGGGAGGAAAGGGACGTTCGAACAACACCCCCTCTCAAAACAAAACTCCACAGCCAAAAGAGGGTGAAAACACTGTGGCCACCAAGAAAAATGGGAAATCCCAGAAAAACACTCAAAACAGCGCCGAAGGAGGACAAACCATTCTGTACCCATTGCAATATTAGAGGTCACACATTTCAGAATTGCAGGAAGAAGCCACCTCCACACACAGCGGCCTGTTTGGCCAACCGAAAAGAGAAAAATGTGAGCACTGGTGAAACGTCCAAACAGACACCTCATCAAGACACATCATCTCGTATTCCGGTTGTAGAATCCATCTTGCTAAATGGATTCAAGACTACCTGTTTATATGATACTGGATTATCGTATGACTGTGTTGTCTCATCATCCTTAGTTCACCCTGAACAGGTGACAGAGGAAATAGTGGAATTACAGGGACCACTGAAGAGTTCAACAAATATGTCTCTTCAAGTGGCAAAAGTGAACATAGCCTCGCGGTATGTCACTGGGACAATCAAGGCAGCAGTCTTGGACGATCCGATATATCCCGTAATCCTCGGCTGTAGATTTATCGTTCTAGGAGAACCTGTTCAACCTGTGGCGATGGCGACCATGACCACTCGATCCCAGGCGACAAAAACTCCAGAAACAACTACGCCAATCCCTCGAACGGAGGAACTGAAGAGGGCACAAGAAGCCGACAGCACCTTGGAACCCTGCTTCAGAAAACTGCCAAAATCACATTTACCTCTACGTAAAGTTGATCTGTTCATGAAGTCAGCACTTCTTTACAGAAATGCAGGACGAGCTGGACAAGAGTTTAATCAACTCAGATCTTAGAGATGGGTCATAGTCTACCATTCAGTGGGCACATGGGTATCAACGCTACTACACAGCGGATTACCACTCACTAATTTTGGCCAGGGATGAATTCAGACATACAACGGTTTGTAAAATCATGCCCACAGTGTCAGAAAGTATCACCAAAACACCGGACACCACCGGCAATGTTGGGTGAATCGCCAATCACTGGAATTCCATTTGAGAATGTGGCTGTAGACATAATCGGACCTCTCTCAGCAACGAAGAGGCGAAACCGATTCATATTAACGCTTGTGGACACAACAACCATGTGGGCCGAAGCAGTTCCTATGCCCAGCTGTGACTCCAAACACGTCGCTGATGCATTATTAGGAATATTCACACGTCTAGGATTCCCACAAAGGATCTTGACGGACAACGGTTCACAGTTTCGTGGTAAGCTCATGGAAGAGACCTTCAGACTTTTCCATGCACGCCATATCTTCAGTTCACCATATCACCCCTCAGTCAAATGGACTTGTGGAAAGGTGGAAAGGGACATTGATTAGTATCCTGCGCAAAATTGCCCAGGAGAAGACAGAGGATTGGGACTTGTATTTACCCGCAGCTTTATTCGCTTACAGGGAGGTACCCCATCACTCAACAGGTTTTGCTCCAGCCACATTGTTGTTTGGACGACCGATCAAGGGACCACTGGAGGCGTTACTTCGAACGTGAACTGATAATACTACAGATGATACAGTCGTGACTGCATCTACATATGTTGCCGAGTTGAAAAATCGTTTACAACACAGTTAGAAACAAGCGAATGTCAATCTACGTCAAGCCAGACGAAGAATTGCTCGTAACTTCAACCGCAAGGCAAAGGATAGAGTGTTAGAGGTAGGAGAGAAGGTGATGTTGCTGCTTCCAATCAGTCAGAATAAGCTGCAAATGGGATGGAGATGACCTTATGTAGTGACGGAGAAGATCTCACGTACCAAATACAGAATTTCAGTCAAAGGCAAGATGAAAGTATTTCACATAAACCTCTTGAAGAAATATCATGAAAGACCCTCAATCACCGAACCAGCACATCTGATGGCCATGAGTGTGGCTACTGAAGTCGAAGAAGGATCAACAATGGGAGTCGAGTGCCAACTGCAAGCCAAAGAGACCTTTAAGGATGTGGAAATCAATCCCAACTTAACAAAGGATCAGCAAAAGCAGATTAGGGAACTTATGGCAAAATATGCAGAAGTACTTACTGATAAGCCAGGAAGAACTGATTTGGAGGAATATGACATGAAGTTAAATGACACAGTGCCTGTGCGAGTCAAGACTTACCCAGTTCCTTATGCAAAGCAAAAGACTTTAGAGGAAGAAATACAACAGCTGCTCACCGCAGGAATAATCTCACCATCTGAATCACCTTACAGTGCTAGCGTCGTCTTATTGAGAAAGCCAAGCGGAGAACATAGATTGTGCATCGATTAGCGACAGCTCAATGCTATTACTGAATTCCTAGCAGAACCTCTGTCTGATCAGAATAAACTCTTCACAGCACTCAACCAAGCTAAGTACTTTACTAGGATTGATCTCAGTAAGGGATATTATCAGATTCTGTAAAACCGGAAGTTAGACCATGGTTAGCTATCAGCACGCCTGGAGGACACTATGAGTTCAACGTTCTTCCATTCGGATTAAGTAATGCTCCCAGCGTCTTTACACGTATGATGAGAAAATTACTTGACCCACTACAGCATCCAGACATCAGTCACTTCATGGATGGCATCCTGATCGCCACTGAAACATTTGAAGAGCATGTAGAAACCCTGCATCTTTTGTTCAGGCGCCTCAGAGAAACTGGATTGACGGCTAGACCAAAGAAGTGTCAGATAGGATTCCAAGAATTGGACTTTCTAGGTCATAAGATATCTCAGGGACTGATAACTCCACAAGAGGGAAATGTGGACAAACTACAGAGAGCACCTCGTCCAAAAACAAAGAAGGATGTAAGATCATTTGTATCCTTATGTGGATTCTATCAAAAATACATCAAGGACTTCAATACTCTGTCAGCACCTTTAACGGATCTTACCAAAAAGGGAAACCAGAGAAAGGTCACTTGGTCAGCTGACTGTGAGAGAGCTTTCACAGCACTAAAGCAGGCATTAACTGCTCATCCAGTCTTACATCTACCAGACCTCGACCAACCATTCGTGCTGCGCACCGATGCCAGTAACATAGGAATTGGGGCAACGCTGGTTGCAGAGAAAGGAGATGTACCATCAGAGCTATTCCCTGTAGCCTATGCTAGCAGGAAATTGAATGCAGCAGAGATAAATTACAGTACTATCGAGAGAGAATGTCTTGCGCTCGTATGGGGTGTACAGAAATTTCAGGCATACCTATATGGCAAACACTTCACAGTGCAATGTGACCATCAACCACTCATGTTTCTCGCAGCATCTAAGACTCTGAATGCCCGACTTATGAGGTGGTCGCTGCTTCTTCAACCTTACTCGTTCCAGGTTGAGTATGTTCCTGGGAAAATGAATGTGGGAGCGGACTTCCTGAGTCGACACCCAGTGCCTGATGAACCAGGTCAATCAGATGCAGAAGAGAATACAAGGGAGGAAAAATGGGAACAGCTTGAGAACTGAAAATGTTGGAAACATAGTTCCATACCGTAGAACAATCTGGGGTGGGGCCATGTAGCATAATGGCTAACCACCATTATTCAGTTAACAAGACCGCAAGCCAAGAAGAGGAAATAACATAAAACAATTGACTACACAACCGCAAACTGGAACTAGGACTTAAAATTTAACATTCGAAACTGGAACTGCCATAAGTGACAGATGACGTGGATTCTTAGAATATTTCATCAGACAAAGCTCGGAAACCCATTGGATAGGAGGAGACATGTGACCCGCTTTCGCGCCAACGCATGTTTAGCAATGTTAATATTTCATCAGAATATGGTAAGCCCGCACTTTTTCTGCAACCAGGCCTGATAACCAGACGTGGAAAGCTAGTGTGACCAAATTTTCAACATGGGATTGCGGAGTGTCTAGATCCGAGGTAAGCTTGTAATTCCCGAGATTAGACTAAGAACCCGATGTATCAGGTATCAAGAAATGGTATCCAGTGTTTGTAATGTCAATTGAAATGTATTATTATAATTAAAACCTCTGAAATGTAAAAATGCTCGACTGTAGATTCTGACGACGCAGAGCCGTTCCCGGGCAAACTGCCACTCTAATACTCTCTTCGATGAAACTGCAATCTCTGATATTCTTAAAGATAATTATTAACTTTGGGAAGTGCATTATACTACTCCATTCTATCTGAACAACTGTACGAAGTGATGATTCTAAAACAATCTTGTGCATTTCAGCAGACACTGATAAAAAATGCTATCACTACCTACAGCTAAAATGACAGTTCGTGTACTAGAATAAGTGCCTTGTTTTAAACAGACTTATCTAAGTCTATTTTCAATTTAGAAAGTTGAGAGAGAAATCCAATCTTTTCTTTCTGCTTCATCTATTGAATGGATAGGGTTTGAAGGATAAATATTTATATTTATGTCAAATTTTAATTAGATAAGAGCACTTATGAACTGCATTACATCAGAAGAGTTGAGCTTCGCGGAACTCCATCACACGAAGTGAACTTAACTCATTACTCAACATAACTTAAAACACAACACCACTCAACACCACTCATCACCACACAACCAACACTCAACATCACAACAACAACAGATAATGGGAGAGAGTTATTAGACACAGAAGAAGAAGAAGTTGGTTAATTGGGAAAACACAGATAATTATTTATACACACTATAAACACCATTGAGTGGAAGAAATGTTATAAATGTATGTCATTTTATTTAATGTATCTTGACACCTTCTCACTCTTGTCACTGTCTTACTGTACACGTTCACTGACCCCAGGTCAAATGAGAACTTACATACAGCAGGAACCAGTTGATACAAGGCTGTACACAGTGTGATAAACCTCTGACCACCCCAAATTAACCCAACACTAGATTAGAGAAAAAAAGGAGGGGAGGGGAACTGGTCCTACTTCAGGAATTTTGATTTCTTCCGACCTACTTATAGAATATTGTATTGGGAAAATTGTATTATTTATGTGAATTTTAAACAGTGATCTTGGTGGCTACCAACAACCACCCAACACATCAGCAAAATAACCACCTAAATCAGACCTGAAAGGGGAGCCGGGAAAAGAAAGAGATGAACCACAAGTGAGATGGAAGGACTTGGCCATGAGCAAAGTATGGGGGGGCCTTCAAGGAGCTATAAGGGGGAGACCTAAGTGGATCCATCAGTCAATGGACCCTGGCTTACCAATCTTCCAGTCACCAGGTTACCTTTCTAATTGGTACACACCACACCCAATTTCAGGAAAATGATAATTAATTGTTGATTCATCATCTTCACACTTAACATTACAACATCAAAAAGTTTACTATGTTTTCACACTTGTTGACCCCCTCATGTATTGATGCTTGTTTATTGATGGTCTGTGACAATGGTCCAATATGCAACTTTTCTAATATATCTTGTGTAAATCACAATAGAGATGTTGTACTTGGGCCCAAAAGGGTCGGCCCAGTCAATAAATGATTAACATGAATTGACCTTCTGTTAAATTTTTCAGTTTAAACCTATCTGTGAGTCACCAGCTTCTTTGTACATCATGTTGTCAGAATCTATTGTGATTGACTATGTTTTGATTTTTTAAAAAAAAAATTTAAATCTTCATGACTTACTAAAATGGGGGAGAGAAGACTCTAGATCTATCAACTGCTCAATATCCATGTTTTCTTCATCTAAATCAGGCTGAGAAAATTCTCCAGACTTTCCTCAGATTTGATAACCAAAAAAAGGGGGCTCCAAGTACAGAATCCTTGGAGAAGGGGGAGAAACCCCGTTAGTAATCATTATTCTCACCAGGGGCCCTAATCTATATCTCCTAGACTACTTAATAGAACGAGGGCCCCGCAGATAACTCAAGGTTCATATTCTGGGGTTATTGAAGATAGAAGAGGATGGGGCTCTACTTCTTTTTTTTAGAAATGGGGCATGCACTACAGTGATCTCCCACTCCCCTTTAAAAAAATATGACAACAAACAATGTTGTTTGTGCAAATTTTTTGTTGTTTTTTTTCTTTGTCATTCGCTAGCTTTGAAGACTAGTGTAGTCCACAGACCTGCACACTAGAGAGTACAAGGACTGATGTGTGTGCGTGTGATTAGCTGTCCCTATTACAGTGTCCCTCCCATCAGGCGAACCCACTCCATAGTATGAGGTACTTGTAAATTTTCGTCCCCAAGCCAAAGGGCCAATAAAAGATGTCAAAAGCAACGAGACACAAAAATTTTTGAATTAATACAGAGACCTGCAATTGTTTTGGATATTAAACGTGGAAAATTGATTGATTGATTGATTGATTTAGGAACCGACATCACAGCATTCGGGACATTCCCATAAGCGCTCCGTCCCCATCCTCAGCAGCCAGCGAAGAGTTCCAACACTAATAGTTCCAGTAGCAATCTGATTATATGTCCGTCTCGCCTTTCCTCTGAGCGTCGAGCGTCGGCCAGATCCCCTCGTCACACCTCGCTGTCTCATTCTTACCAGACCATGGTGATCCATTTGCTCCTCCGAGGTGTACACGTGCTCCCACAAGGCCGCAACCACGTCTGCCTTGTCATGCATCAATACTCCACCAAGTTTTGCAGAGCCAGCCAATCTGTCCGCCTGTTCATTCCCCAGCACACCGGCATGCCCAGGAGAAAAGATCCAGGTGATGCTTGCTACCCGTGACCTCCGAAGCGAAGCAAGCCACTCTGCACGAAGCTTGCCTGTTCTCACCCTTCTCAGCATGCTTTCTGAGTCAGTTACAATCACAATGTGTGTATGTATCAGTGTTTTCTATCCAGCGGAAAGCTGCACTGACCGCCTCCACCTCCATTCTTAAGCTAGATGTAGTGTCATCATACGCCAGGCTCTCCTGCACCAAACGCCGACCATTAGTTTTTGCCAAGAACCCCCTTCTCCTACCTCTCAACACCGACCCATCCGTGTAGATAATCACATCACCCGGGCGAGAATTTTCCTGAATTAGTTGCTGAATTTCCACTTCCGTGGCCCCTGCTGGCCACTCCCTGCACTCCCGGCTCAATGTGATTATAACTCTGCACAAGTCTGACTGCACGGCTGGCACTCTGACCCACTCCTCTCCTCGCCTGATGTTCTCCAAGGGGCACACCTGTCTGATCGTATCCTCCGCCTGAGCCATCCATGATTTCCCTCTTATCAGTCTCTGACCCTTAACTACGTCCAGCGCCTCATGCAACGGGTGATCTGTGTCTGCAGCTACTCTGAGGTATGCCTTCGCTTGCATCACCTTGTGCCTACCAGCAACAGTAGGCAGACCAAGGATGTAACGCATACACACTACTGGAGTGTCTCTGGTGCATCCCAGAATGACCCGCATAGCTTCGTTCTGTATGCGCTCTAACTTTCACCAGCTGACTCTTTGAGACAGTGAGCAGTCCTAGTCCATAATCAACCACTGATAGGATCAAGTGCTGGTATAGTGTGAAGAGCATTCTCTGCTCTGTGTCCATTGCAGCCATAGTTTTAAGTGCATTGAGTCCCTTTTGAGATCTTGTCACAACCGTCTCCACATGGTCCTTGAAGGACAGACTCCTGTCAAATGTGATTCCAGATACTTCAGTTTGTTCTCTCTGTTGACGCTTCTACCATCTATCGTGAGGCTTGGGCATCATCTCTCACAATCCTGTTGTCCAGCCGCCGCCTTTTCCGGTTGATGACAGCACTCATTTCAGTGCACCAGTCAATTCACTTTGTCTACTGTCACCTGTAGCTCCTGGGCTGTTTGATCCTATTTCTTCCCCTGCCTGTATGCAAGAATATCATCTGCAAATGGTAGAATCCTTCCAACCCCTGGTGCTTCTAGGTATGCATCTTGCTCGTATCCACATTAAAGAGCACCGGTGAGATTGCAGATCTCTGTGGACAATGAGCAGACAAGCTGGAAAACATCTTGCAAAACATTGGCAGTGGAAATGCGGTTTCTGAGGAAAATGCAAAGAATACCTTGGACAGACAGAAACACAGAAAATGAAAACAACAATCGTATTCAGTCAATCATGTGCCATGCCGGAAAGCGTGGGCGGTCATGACTCGCCATTTCACTCGATCACCAGCGTCGTGGGATCAGCTCAGTGTTTCCTGTCTCGTCCATGCCATGTGGCCAAGCCATCCAGGTATTTTCCTCTCGGTCTTCCTCTTGGTTTGTTCCCTTCGATCTTGCCGGTTGTCACTAAGTTCTCCAATCCATTTCTTCTCATAACATGTCCAAAACATTTTGACTGTCTACGTCTAATTTCTCTAATCAATTTACGATTTTCTTTTGTCTCCTGTAGTACTTGGTCATTGTTTTTTTCTGCTGTCCATGGTATTCTTTGCATTTTCCTCAGAAACCACATTTCTGCAGCCATCAGATGTTTTTCAGCTTGCACTGCACATTGTCCAAGTTTCACATCCATACAAAAGAACAGGCTCTATGTATCCCCTCAACACTCTTTTTCTCGTTTCAATTGACATCTTTTTATTGGTCAGAATGTTTTTCATCTTGCTAAAGGCTACTTTCGCCATGGCGATTCTTGTTCTAATCTCTTCAAGGCATCTCCATCAGATGTTATGACTGTTCCGAGATAATTGTACGATTCACTTGTTGAAGAATATTCCCATTTACTTGTATATTACATTGTGGTACTTCGTTTTCCTACTGACAGACCATAACTTGTGTCTTCTTACAATTTAATTCCAACCCCAGCTGCTCACTGTGTACAACAACTGCGTCTACTAATGTTGTAGATCTTGTGCATTTTCTTGCAATCAATACTGTATCATCTGCATATCTAATGTTATTGATGTTTCGTCCTCCAATGCTGATTCCATTTATATCTTCTACATTCCTGAAAATATTTTCACTGTATAGGGAAAAAAGATCTGGAGACATTACACATCCCTGCCTAACACCTCTCTTAATAGGTTGATATTGTCTCACTTCATTTTCAATCCTATGGCAGCTTGTTGTTTCCAATATATGTTTTTATAAGTCTAATGTCTTTCCCATCAATTTGTAGTTCTGCAAGCATTTGCATTACTATGTTGACATTGTCTAACTCTGTCAAAAGCTTTTGTATAGTCAATAAAGCAAAGTGTATATCGTAAAACGTATTAGAGAAGTTAAACATAGACAGTCAAATGTGTTTTCTGCCTGTTATAAGAAGAAAAAAATTTGAGAACTTATTACGACTGGCATGATAGGGTGGGAAAGAAAAAAGGGGGAAAGGGACAGAGTAAATATCAGGATGGTTTTACCACAAGGCAAGGTCGAGACAAGAACGCAGAGCTGATCTATGAATCTAATGATCGCGTGAGATAGAAGACATAACCACCCTGCTTATCGGCATGCACAGATAATGATGAAAGAAAATGTGTCGGGGGATCAATTCTGATGTAAAGTAACACTTAAGTCAAAATTGCCGGGACGTGCAAAAGATCTCTCTAGAATTCTCCCCAAAAATGTTCAAGCGGGGGCGGGGTTTAAAAACCCTTTGTCAACGCCGACTTCTGATGATGAACAATTACAAATTTTAAACACCCCTCAGGGAAAACAGAAACCTCTTAACAAGGATTAACTCCAATTGCACCAGGATATAAAGCGGGCCCCAAAAACTGAAATTAAGCCTAATGTCCTGAAAAATTGGATTTAAAGTTTTTCTGTTTAGATTTCTTTATTACCTCCAAACCCCTTTTAGAGGTTCTGCGGGGAGGTAATCAAAGGGAAAAACTAAGGGGGGAATAATGGTTTAAAAAATAAATTTTTTTTTTTAGGAAGATTGAGGAAACTAATAATGTTAAAGAAAAGGTTTTTCAAATAATTTAAATTTTTTGAGGAGAGTAAATTGCACAGCTAGCCTTCGTTAGCTTAATGTTTTATACGTCACATTTATAAAGCAATAGACAAATTTGTAAATTTTTTCATTGATGTTTATTTTTTTTAGACCGCCGAAACATCATTACCTAATAAATAAAGGGGTTTTCCCCCCTAGGTGTTTTAAAGACAAACGCAGCTGCGCGAGAATCGGTAGCGGTTCCGCCTCGCCCCTTACTTACGGTAATGGAGCCGGCCGCTCAGAAGCAATGGGAAAAAACCCTAAAA
>JACEFZ010003499.1:57500-76176 GCA_014155875.1 Cepaea nemoralis | reverse complement strand
CCGCTGAACGTGTGCATGGACAATATCAGAAGGTCAAGGAAAAATTATTGAAAAACTGCGTTTTGAAGAAATGGTGCATGATGGCCTTATCAGTCACACTCGCTACCGCCATAGTTAAAAGTTATTATGCCTTTTAAAGCACAAACTATCGTCTGTCAAGACGGCAAGGTGCCAATGGATGAGCTTCCAATGGAAACGTGATGCTTCCGGTTGTCCCTGAGGCCACAACAGGTCATGATAATCTCCCAGTGGCACACTCGGTAGTTCTATGGCTAGCACAGTTGTCTGTCGGCATGATGTTCATGAGATCGAACTCTACTCATTTGGATGGATTTATATTTTACATAGAAGTTTTCTGTTTATGATTTAATTGTATTACATTTTCTAATTTCATGTTTTTCTTTTGATCTGTTTGTGTTCTTCATGAGGAAGATTATTATAATTGAAACGTCGATTCGTTGTCTCTTAGTATAGCTTATTTTATCCCCTCCCTTGCCTCTGTGATTTACATTTGCCGTTGTGTTGTAATGTATATGCACTGTGTCCCTATTTATTTTCTCTCACTTTTTCTTCAGGAATTACAAATGCGTAACTGTTTTATTTGTTATTGTTATATCCTGCTGCAGCTGTTATTTCTATTCTTTGAAATGGTCTGCAGACTACTTTCAGACTCTGCTAAAACTGTGTCACAAGAGTATTTTGGAACGTTTTCACTTATCATTTATCTTCTTCAATATGTTTCACGTTTCAGAATACTGTCTTGCTGTAAATCTTGAAGAGATTCATTCATTTATTCCTTCGCAGAACCTCGTTTCCATAACAACCCTCCGGAAAACGTTTCCGTCATAAGCAAGATGCCTTGAGTCCGATACACTCATCTGAAGATAATCTGCCACATCCTGCACCCTTCTTCTCTTTGGCCTTCTTTTTCCTCTCTTCTCGGGCATATACCAATACATTATTTTTCTCTCCAAACTTTCATCATGTTTCAAGTGACCAACATATTTCAAATTTCTTTTGTTTTATCGTCTTTAGTATCCAACTTTCTTCAGTATTCAGATCTTGCCGTATGGATGTATTTTTAACTCTTCTGTATTCAAGATATTCTTAGAACCCTTCTATAACATGTATATTCAAAGGCATGTGTGCGCTGTTCAGCTTGTTTAGTAAGTGTCAAGGTCTCACAGGCGTATGTTGCAATGGGTAAGATGCATGCTCTGAAACGTCTAATTCTTTTTGGTCTATCTGTTCCACCTAATTGGAACCTAGTTGGCATTTTTAAAGCACAAACTATCGTCTGTCAAGACGGCAAGGTGCCAATGAATGAATCTGTTCCACGCAACATTTTATTCAGTTGAAGAGAGCAATAGATATTCATCTTTAAATTTATTTCATTGTTTCTCCCGTGTATCCTCTAAAAGTAATGGAGGGTTTTGGTCATAGACCATAACTTTAGGAAGGGAAAATCCCAACTGCACCTCCCCGTGGTAGAGGATAGAAACACACCACGGTGTGGCTAACACAGCTCTGGGGACCGAGTATCCACCGGAATAAGTGGACAACTCTGCAGCTGAGCAGAGCAGGGCACTCACTTGTCCTTACAGTCAGAAATGGCTGTTAAAGGTAGAGGTAAAAGACCACCATGTGAATGTGGAAGGCAAGGGGAAATCACCACATAATCTTCCCAAGACTGCATGGCAAAACACATATCAGAAATAGTGAACGTCGTTAATGGCTGTCTTAGAATATCCTCGTCCGGTAGGGACAGTCATGAGCCACAGGTGACACCAGACCGTCATCCAGCTACTGATGGCAAAAGTAAAACTACAACTGGAATGTAAATGAACAAATTAGGAAGAACTTAGAAGCAACAGAGATGTGGTTTTAAGACAAATGTTGCGAATTCCTTGGACTGCCAGAGTAACTAACAACGATTGTCTGAAAGAGGCTAATGAAACTAGAACACTATATACAATAATAAGAAAGAGACAAACAGCTTTCTTTGGTCATGTGATGAGAAGAGAGGCATTGGAGAACATCGTGACAACTGGAAAGATCGAGGGGAAGAGAGGCAGAGGCAGACCAAGAGAAATGATGCTGGACGGATTGAGACGGTGACATGAAGGACTATCATCCGCAGAATTGATCCAGAACATCAAAGACCGAGATCTGTGGAGAGCCATGAACGCCTACGCCAGCCGGCACGGCACCTGATGATGATGTCACCCATGTTGATAATTAATGACCCACGATAGTTGAAATTTTCAAATCACCACCTCTAATTTATCCTAATTAACATATTTCATGCTCCATATTAGATTGATCTGTATGCATTATCTTTGTTGTTGCTATGTTAAGATATAAGTTGTGATGTCACTATTTTTTGTTTTGTGGGGGAGAGGTGGGGGGGTTTGGGGTGGGTGGGGTGTGAGGCTATTAGTTTTTCTATACCAATCTGTGATGTCGATAGTAATACTGTATCATCAGCATATCGAATATCTGGTATTTCATGACCAACGATATTTAGAGCATCATATAGCTCCATCAGGGGGAGTCTCTGTAGCGAAGTGGTCAAGCCGTTTGATTCGTGCTCCGAAGGTTGTGGGTTCGATTCCGGGCCGCGTCCTTCGGTTTACGAGTTAAATGTTTCGGAGACTCCTGTGGGTCGTCGCTAAAAGCTACGGAGTTCGTGTTTTGTGCGACGCTTTTCGTGCTACGGAAAGAGACCGAGCCATATGGGATAAAATCCGGTGCAATGAAGTCGACCCTGTCGACTTTTAAGCGACTTTTTATAGCTCCATCATTATATCATCTCTGACATTTCTCATTATATTTTCAGTGTACAGGTTAAACAAATAGGGTAACAGCACGCACCCCTGACGGACTCCTTGCTTGATGTCAAATCCAATCTGATGTCTCGCCATCTATTCTAACCCCTGCTTGTTGGTCTAGATAGAGCATTCTTATAAGCTGTACTAAATGTGATGGAAAGCCTATTTCCCTTATAATTTCCCAAGGTTACTGATTTTGTACACAGTCCAAGGCCTTTGAATAATCCACACAATATGAGAATAGGTTTACATTAAATTCTTTGAAGAGTTTAGGCGATACAATTCTTTCTGGTCTAATTCTTCATTTAAGTCATCTGAATTAACTGTTCGCATATGCATTTGATGTTATGTTCTAAATCCAAGCATATATATTATTATCTAGAAATGTTGCCCATATATTTTGAATTCATGCACAATATTACTTTGTCAATAGCTTTAAAATATACTATAAATCATAAAAATAGTTCTCTCTCTCTCTCTCTCTCTCTCTCTCTCTCTCTCTCTCTCTCTCTCTCTCTCTCTCTCTCTCTCTCTCTCTCTCTCTCTCTCTCTCTCTCTCTCTCTCTCTCTCTCTCTCTCGATATCACTGTGAAAAATTCAAATCAATATCAACACTAACAAATTGAAGAAAAGTACAATAAGACAATATTGAGTGCACCCACTATAAATGATGAAGAGGATGAAGAAGAAGAAGAAGAAGAAGAAGAAGAAGAAGAAGAAGAAGAAGAAGAAGAAGAAGAAGAAGAAGAAGAAGAAGAAGAAGAAGAAGAAGAAGAAGAAGAAGAAGAAGAAGAAGAGAGGAGGAGGAGGAGTAGAAGGAGAAGACGAAGAAGAAGAAGGAAGAACAAGATCAACTACAACAACAACAGCCACTACCACAGCAACAACAATGCTGACAAAAGTAACAAACTATAGCTGACGGGCATAATTACTTACAGCAAATGTCACGAAAGTAAAATTACCGATGTGTGTACCAAGGATTGGGGGAATCCTGGTCAAACCTCTATCTTGACAAAAGAGGGATGTGTCCTCACAAATACACCCCTGCAATAGCGTCATGAATGTGTGAGTACTGTTCAAACATAAAGTCAAGACTTCCCTGGCATTCAACATATTTCCAGTACAATAGTTAGTTAGATAGTTAGTAGATAGTTATTTAGCTGCTTAGTGTTATATGTAATTAGTTGTTGGTTGATTAGGTGGTTGGTTTAGAAAAATGGCTCTTGATGAGTGGTTGCTGAACTAGCTGATTTGCTTTGTGAAGTAATGTGTCTGCAACTAATTGTTTTGTAATGAATGCTGCTTCCATCGACGATTAATTGTAACTCTGGTGGCGGTCAGTTGTGTTGGCATTCTGGCAGCGGCTTTATATATCCATGCGTGTGCGTGCTGTTGGTTTTGTCAGGACTGCTGTATGTTTCACTTTTCACATGGGACAATGAGGAGCTTTCTGTGTGGCTTTCTCTGGCACATGAACGGCTGACACTTGCCGTGACTAATTAATTGGCTAAATCCAGTCCTGTCAATTCTGGGAATCAAAGATTTAATTATTGTAGAATACTTCACCTGATAAATGCAGTCTGGTGTCACTATAAGGAACTGTAGAGCAAAACACAATATCTGGAAGAACTTGTGGCCTGGCATGGTATTTCCTCGTGACAGACGCTGAACTCCTGCAAAAGAGTATGTTTGGGTAATTGTGATGCTTTATGTTGGAAAGAAGAACTGTGACAATGTATTTAACCAGCCCTTCTGTGTTGTAGTGAATCTTGGAACAAATTAGAAATAGTTTCTAAGGAACAGTTGTGTATTTTCTGAGACGAATGGTGCTAATATATTGGACTACCATAATGACTGCCGGCTTCGTGGCTTAGAGGTTATGACGTTTCTCCGTAACCTCGTATACTCTCGTCGGTAACGTGATGACGGTGAGAATCAGCAGTGGTTCGAATCGCATCGGTAACTTACGGGGTATGTGAGCCGGCCGCTCAGAAAGCAATGGCAAACGACTGAGCGTAATCTTGCCAAGAAATCAACAGACAGCTGAAAGATGCTGGTGTTGACAGCGATGTCCTGTAAAGGAGATGCAAACAAAGTGACTAAGAAATCTTCTTGTATGTCTGTCTTGGTTGCTGTATGTTTGACTACTTGTATTAAGGCGTATTGATGGCTACCCGGCTTGTGGTTAGCTCGAGAGAATGTATTCACTCATTGAATTTAGACACAGAAGCTGCACGCTGTAAGCTGCACAACTTATTGTCTGGCATGTTTCGCTGGATCTCATCAAAGTACATACTGTAGCGTTATATAACATATGATGTGAATAGATGAAATATAGTTTGGCTGAAATACATAACGCACATCGTCACTGAAACTGTTCGCATGTGTAGCACTATTTATCCCCGCGCCTGTAGCAGCGGAGTGATATCCTGTATGTTCAGTGAGCACTATTTATCCCCGCGCCTGTAGCAGCGGAGTGATATCCTGTATATTCAGTGAGCACTATTTATTCCCGCGCCTGTAGCAGCGGAGTGATATCCTGTATATTCAGTGAGCACTATTTATCCCCGCGCCTGTAGCAGCGGAGTGATATCCTGTATGTTCAGTGAGCACTATTTATCCCCGCGCCTGTAGCAGCGGAGTGATATCCTGTATATTCAGTGAGCACTATTTATCCCCGCGCCTGTAGCAGCGGAGTGATATCCTGTATGTTCAGTGAGCACTATTTATCCCCGCGCCTGTAGCAGCGGAGTGATATCCTGTATGTTCAGTGAGCACTATTTATCCCCGCGCCTGTAGCAGCGGAGTGATATCCTGTATGTTCAGTGAGCACTATTTATCCCCGCGCCTGTAGCAGCGGAGTGATATCCTGTATGTTCAGTGAGCACTATTTATCCCCGCGCCTGTAGCATGCGGAGTGATATCCTGTATGTTCAGTGAGCACTATTTATCCCCTGCGCCTGTAGCAGCGGAGTGATATCCTGTATGTTCAGTGAGCACTATTTATCCCCGCGCCTGTAGCAGCGGAGTGATATCCTGTATGTTCAGTGAGCACTATTTATCCCCGCGCCTGTAGCAGCGGAGTGATATCCTGTATGTTCAGTGAGCACTATTTATCCCCGCGCCTGTAGCAGCGGAGTGATATCCTGTATGTTCAGTGAGCACTATTTATTCCCGCGCCTGTAGCAGCTGAGTGATATCCTGTATGTTCAGTGAGCACTATTTATCCCCGCGCCTGTAGCAGCGGAGTGATATCCTGTATGTTCAGTGAGCACTATTTATCCCGCGCCTGTAGCAGCGGAGTGATATCCTGTATGTTCAGTGAGCACTATTTATTCCCGCGCCTGTAGCAGCGGAGTGATATCCGTTATGCACAGTGAGGATATCTTTGGCAAGTCCGTTTCCTTGCTCTGGCTTGTCATGAACTTACATTGTTCTGTTCCGATGCAGCTGTGTTCTGTTTGGCCTTTATTTGCCTTTAATTTCGACACTCTATGTCTGCTTGTTCCTTGATAGAAACGGACGATATCTGGATCCTTGGTTTCTCAGGCAGTTTACATAATTTAGAGTGGCATCCTTGGTCTCCAAGCAGTTTACACACTTTAAATTGGCATCCTTGGTCTCCAAGCAGCTTTACATACTTTATATTGGCATCCTTGGTCTCCAAGCAGTTTACACACGTTATATTGACATCCTTGGTATCATAGCAGTTTACACACTTTATATAGGCACCCTTGTTTTTTTATCCAGCAGTTTACGCACTTTATATTTTTATCCTGGGGTATCCAGCAGTTTACGCACTTTATATTTTCATCCTCGGTTATTCAGCAGTTTACGCACTTTATACGAGGGTAAGTTGATAAGTAAGTCACAAATGGCTGTAGAAAGATACCTAAAGATGATAACAACTTGAAACCAGTTTATGTTTATACATACATAGACCCTTTATTTCTCAACATAATTTCCACCAACATTGATGTCGTTTTATTAGTCCTCCAAAACCGGCTGCTTGGGACTGCGTGCCCTGTTTTCATTTATCAGTCATCCCACAGAACTGTGTGACTTACTTAATGACTGGCCCTCAAACGTTTTCTACCGAAGTATGCACCGCTTTACGGGACAAACATTTGTCAGTATAAACAGGAAACCCACCTTGGCGGGAGACATTTCGCGAATGACGCCGAAGTTGAATGTGAAGTGAAAACGTGGTTTAGAGAACAGAGCACAGCAGTTCTATGCAGCGGGTTTATGAAGCCTGATAAAACGATGGGATGAGTGCATCAATGTTGGTGGAAATTATGTTGAGAAATAAAGAGACAATGTATGTATATTAAAATAAATTTACCAAAAAAAAAAAAAACTGGGTTCAAATTGTTATCATCTTCAGTTATTTTTCTACGGCCATTTGTGACTTACTTATTAATTTACTCTAGTATTTTCATCCTTGATTATCCAGCGGGTTATGCACTTTCTTGTGAGAATTGGTAAACTGCAGTCAAGGTTATTTGCTGTCATAACAAATGTCTTTTGAACTTAACAATTAACGCATGACCATCGCGTTGAAAATATAACAGAATACAGACGGTCTCTGAAAGTCAGCAAAGACTGGAGGTTCGGTCACACACTGAGACAGGAAGCAACAATAGGGGACGCAATGTTGGGGGACACCGGGAGGGGGTTTAATTATGGAACACACAAGCACAGTTCTACCAATGTCAATAATAATAATAATAATAATAATAATAATAATAATAATAATAATAATAATAATAATAGCTGCTCTTACTTCACCTCGACACCGCAAGGTACAAGAGGAACATAATGAGATGAGATGAAGATAATAATAATAATAATAATAATAATAATAATAATAATAATAATAATAATAAATAATAATACTTGTAGTAGTAATAGTATTTCATTCATTCATTCAGTAGCATATCCTTTGCAGAACTTCGCTGCCATAACAACCTTCCGGAAAACCTCTCGATCATTAGCAAGATGTCCCGCGTCTGATACACCCATCTGGAGATCATCCGCCACATCCTGCACCCATCTTCTGTTTGGCCTTTCTCTTGCTCTTCCCAGGCATATATCCTTCCATTGTTGTTCTCTCCAAACTCTCATGACGTTTCAAGTGACCAAAATATATTCATTGTATTTGTTTTATCCTCTTTAATAGCCAACCCTCTTCAATATTTAGCTCTTGAAGTATGGATGCATTTGTTCTATTCTTTACACAAGATATTCTTAGAACCCGTATATAACATTTATATTCAAAGGCATTTATGAGCTTCTCAGCTTGTTTCCTAAGTGTCCAGGTCTCACAGGGAGATGTTGCAATGGGAAAGATGCATGCTCTTAAAAATCTAACTTTTGTAGTTCTGTCTTTACCTTTTCTTCTTCTTCTTCAGCGTTCCGAGCCATTGAGGTTCTTTGCTGCAGATACAATCCGTCTCCATTCGTCTCTCTGGTTGACCTTCTCTTGTCAGTCGTTGATTCCAAGTGCTTGTAGGTCTGTATATATATTATCTCCCCACCGTCTTCTTGGTCTACCTCGGGGTCTACGGTCATTTATTTCCTGAGTGTAAGCGAGTTTTGTTTCCCTATTATATTCCATTCTTTCTATATGCCCCAGCCATTGTAGTCTATTAGCCTTCATGACACCAGTGATTAGCGGGGACTTAAACAGATCATAAATGTCTTTGTTACTTCTTCTTTTCCACTCTCCACTTTGTGTTTCCCTAATGGGTCCAAAGATGCGTCTTAAAACTTTGTTCTCAAAGGTTTGTAGCAAGGCTTCGTCTCCTTTCGTTGTACTCCAGGTTTCAGAGCCATATAGCACAACTGGTCTGATCAGTGTTTTGTATATTGGGATCTTGGTGTTACGAGATAGCGCCTTTGATTTTAGTAGATGTTGTAGTGCATAGTATATCTTATTTCCAGAATTGATTCTAGTATGTATTTCTTCCCTTATGATGTTGGAGCAGTTGAAGATTGTACCCAGGTATTTGTATGTTTCCGTTCTTTTAATGGTCATATTATCTATTTGTATGTGGTCAGAGTTTTTAGCCATTCCGTCTCTTGAAATTACCATATATTCTGTCTTATCTTGGTTGATAACCAGCCCCATCTGTTGGGCTTTTTCCTTTAAGTGAGTCAATACTTCCAATGTCTTTTGTTCATTGTCCCCTATAATATCTATATCATCTGCATAACCAAGCAGTTTGGATGTTCCTCCAATAGCACATGCCTCCTTTACCTTCCTTACAACTTTCTCAAGATCCAGATTGAAGAGTAACGGCGATAGTGCATCACCCTGTTTCAAGCCAGATGTTATTTGGAAGGGGTCTGATTTCCTGCCTTTATATGTTACTATATTATAAGTATCTTCCATGCATGGTCTGGTCATGTTAATTAACTTCCTTGGTATTCCAAATTTCTGCATAGCATTCCACAGACTATTCCTATGGACACTATCATAAGCCTTTTTAAAATCCACAAAAATGTTATGGAGATCTCTTTTATATTCCCAACTTTTCTCGGCTATTTGTCGTAAGATAAATATCTGATCTATTGTTGATCTGTTTTGTCTGAAACCCGCCTGGTAGTCACCTAGTATGTATTCTGAATATGGTTTTAGTCTATTTAGTAGTACTGCGGATAGTATCTTATAGCTTATGGACAGTAGTGATATTCCTCTATAATTTTCACACTGGAACTTGTCTCCTTTCTTAAAGATAGGTATCAATAATGACTCTTTCCAGTCATGGGGTAATTCTTCTGTCCTCCAGATTTTTATTATTAGTTCGTATAGCTTTAGATGTAATGCATGGCCACCCGCCTTTATAAATTCAGCAGCAATTCCATCAGCCCCAGTTGCCTTATTGTTTTTAAGTCGTGTGATTACATATAGGATTTCTTCAAATGAAGGTTCTTCAATTTGTGGTTCACATGTTAGAACCTCTTCCTGTAGGAAAGTGTTACTTGGAGCTTCACAATTTAGTAATTCAACAAAGTATTCTTTCCATGTGTTGCATATTTCCTCATTGGTATTTATCATATTCCCATTTTTGTCTTTTAAACCATATGTGTTGTGTTGGTGCCCTCGTTACATTGACTTCAGTTCTTTAAAAAACTTTATGGATTCATTTTTCTGGTGATTAGTTTCCATATCTTTGATTATATTACTCATATATTCTCGCTTCTGATGTCGAACTATTTTTGTAGCCTCTTTACATTCATTTCTATATTGCTCTTCCTTTTGGATGTTGTTGATGTCATTTAGCCATAGCTGTCTGGCATTCTTTTTCCTAATGACTGCTTCTTCACATTTTGGATTGAACCATCTGTTCTTTCTATGCATGGTTAACACACCGAGACATTCTTCCGCGGTAGACTGAATTGTATTCTTGATGTTCAACCAAGTTTGGTCAACGCCTTCCTCCAACGGGTTTTGTAGAATTTCAAGTTTACATTTTATTTCATCTGCAAATTTCTCTTTGACTTTACTTTCTTGTAATTTTTCTCTGTTATATGTTGGGTGTAACCTTTGTAGTTTAGCATAGAAAGCTCTCTTAAGCTTTATTTTAAATTTTGCCCCAACGAGGAAGTGGTCGCTGTGGCACTCAGCTCCTCTATAGCTTCTAACTTGTTGTATGTTTGATGAATTTTTGTTGTTAATTAAAATGTGATATATTTGATTATAGGTTCTCTTGTCACATGATTTCCATGTTTGTTTATGTTTATCCTTTCTTTGCAGTCTGGTACTGCTGATCTGCAGTCCTTTGGCTTCTGCTAGGTTGATGACTCTCCATCCATTATCATTTGAAGTTGTATGTAGGCTTTCCATACCGGCAACTTTTTTATGAGTTTGCTCTCTACCTATTTTTGAGTTGAAGTCTCCCAGCACAATCAGGATGCCCTATTTGGGGGTTTCTTCTATGACATCTTCCAGATCATTATAAAAGTCTTCTTTAATATCATCTTCTTTCTCTTCAGTAGGTGCATGTACATTAATCATCGTTATATTTTTCCATTTACCTTTTATTCGTAATTTAATAATCCTATCATTAACAGCTTTAAAGTTTAGAACGTTCCCCCATAACTCTTTTTTGATGACAAATCCTGTTCCTAATTCATGTTTATTTTGGGTGTTTCCTCCATATATTATAATCATTCCATTTTGCTCTAAAGTACCCTCTCCTGGCCACCTAATTTTTTGAATTGCTGTTATATCCATTTTATATTCAACCAGCTCCCGGGTTAGTTCTTCAGCCGCTCCAGCTCGATATAGTAGTCTGTACATTCCATGTTCCAAATCTCAAAAGTCCTTTAACGTTCCAAGGTCGATGTCCAAATAAGTCAGTCCGAATTCGAGGCTCATGTATCTGTTTCGTAACAAAATGGTTTTTACAAAGGTGGGGATGTTAACCCCACGCTTCAACCCCCAACCTGAACGACCAGGGTGTTTCTCTTTGTCTGTTCTCTACCCTTTGACCTGTCCGGCTTGGGAGGCCCTGCTGGTAGCTACATTACCGCCGGCATAGCTCTCAGGGTCATTGAGAAGCTCAAGCTCCCCCACCACGACAAGGTGGAAACACCATCGGGGGAGTCTCTACCTCTCCATAACTTATTCAGTTGTTTTCGTCTTTGAAGAGCGATTGGTAGTTGTCGTTTAATTTCTTGCATTGTGTCACCATTGTTGGTAATCAATGACCCAAGATAGTCGAAATTTTCCACAACCTCCAATCTTTCCTCATTAACATATATTTCTTTCTCCATAGTATTTTTTTCTGTATGCATTATCTTTGTTTTTGCTATGTGAAGATAAAAGTTGTGATTTTCACTATGACTTTGTGTTGAGGTAATAATAATAATAATAATAATAATAATAATAATAATAATAATAATACAGCAATAATAATACTAATAATAATAATAATAATAATATATAATTATAATAATAGAGTAGTAATATTAATGATAATAATGATAGCAATAATAAATATGGTACTAATACTACTACTACTACTACTTTTACTACTACTGCTACTACTACCACCACCACTACTACCACTACTACTACTCCTACTCCTACTACTACTACTACTACTACTACTACTACTACTACTACTACTACTACTACTACTACTACGACTACTACTACTACTAACTACGATTACTACTACTACTACTACTACTACTACTACTACTACTACTACCACCACCACCACTACTACTACTACTACTACTACTACTACCACCACCACCACTACTACTACTAATAATAACAATAATGTATTGTCCCGAAGCATTGTCTTGCAATAGGTCGGTGATATGACAGCACGTCGCATGTTGTAGGAGAGTGATATGACAGCACATCACATGGTCTAGGTCGAGAGGAACGAAGAAAAGGAGGACAGTTTTTTTCCCTCATTTAAAAAAAAGATACGCACACTAGTCGGAACCGACAGATAATCTGGAATGCAATGATTAGGATGCCCCACGACCTGTCCACAGGATGAAATATGTGATGATTATGATGATGATGATGATGATGATGATGATGATGATGATGATGATGATGATGATGACGATGATAATGATGATGATGATGATGATGGTGATGGACCATTGTCTGACTGGATACATACTTAACCAGTACTTTCAGACATGCTTCATACTTCTGCACATTTGTTTATGCTGATGTGACAACCTGTTGAAATATTCACATTTGTTTATGCTGACGTGACAACCTGTTGAAATATTCACAACTGTGGGGTTTCGCAGATATTTTAGATTGCTCACAAACTGGTGCTCACAAGTTGGTGCTTGTGTCTCTGATATACTTGATGACGACTGTTGCAGCAGTTGGCCACCCCGTGCTTCTCATTGCCTGTTGTCATTTTGCAATTCTTGGATGTGTTGGCATTATTCTGAGGCTGTTACTTGCCCGCTGACTGGTTACTTCTGATGACGTATGCAGGAACAGTTTGTACTCCTCGGCATGTCGTTGCAGTAACCCATTTCACATGAAGAAGAACCGCGTGTTTGCAACGTTACGCTATAGGCTGTTGTGTAATATTTCGATTATTACACTAGTTAATCACCAAATAAAATTTAACAGGATAATGATGGGCATTTTGTGTGGGTTTTGCTAGCACAGGAGCGGAGCAATTATTGGGCGCTTGCTATGAATTTGAAACGATACGACTACTGCTGCTATAACCAAATAATCTATGGACCTTGAAAGTACGACACTGTTTAAATCTAAACAAATCATATAGCTTACCTTTCGCAGAAAACACAGACGATTACTCATATTTACCTATCGATAAAGTCCTCACGGTACAGTACAATCTATCTAAGAATTCCTTGTTTTCCTGTTGTCTGTACTAGCCAGCAGATGTTTTAGCTCTCATTGCATTAGACACAAACAGATAACGGCGGCCATTGCTCCGTGACGTCACTGTTAGTAGTGTCTGACGAGAGATGTCAAAAGTGTGTCTTATGTAAGAGTATGCTATGCACTGAGTCACTATAATTGAATGCAAGAAAGAGAGTACTGGAATGTTATATAAAACTTGTTTTGCTGTATGACAGTGAATCGTAAAACGTGGGGGGAAAAGAAGAACTTGAAGGCACTGGATGTGAACACCTTGAATTGCCATAGTAACTAACAATGAATGCCTGTCAGAGACTAATGAGACTAGAAAAGTATATGTTGCTTTAAGAAATTGACACACGGCGATTATTGGGCGTGTAATGAGAAGTGAGCAGCGGGTGTGTGTCTTCACAACGGTAAAGAGTAGGGAAGCAGAGTCATGGAGGAGGCCAATAGAGACGATTCAGGACAGTTCGATATCATGGCATGGAGAAACATCGGTGTCAGAAATGTTTGATGAGACAGAAGGACTGTGAACAGACACAATCACCAACACTACACGGCATGGACAAACATCGGTGTCAGAAATGATTGATGAGACAGAAGGCTGTGAACAGACACAATCACCAACGCCACACGGCACGGACTATAAGAAGATTGGCAGTACACGAGACAGAAGGCTGTGGACAGACATGATCACCAACGCCACACGGCATGGACTATAAGAAGATTGGCAGTACACGAGACAGAAGGCTGTGGACAGACATGATCACCAACGCCACACGGCATGGACTATAAGAAGATTGGCAGTACACGAGACAGAAGGCTGTGGACAGACATGATCACCAACGCCACACGGCATGGACTATAAGAAGATTGGCAGTACACGAGACAGAAGGCTGTGGACAGACATGATCACCAACGCCACACGGCATGGACTATAAGAAGATTGGCAAGTACACGAGACAGAAGGCTGTGGACAGACATGATCACCAACGCCACACGGCGGACTATAAGATTGGCAGTACACGAGACAGAAGGCTGTGGACAGACATGATCACCAACGCCACACGGCATGGACTATTAGAAGATGGACAGCACACGTGACAGAAGGATATGGGCAGACATAATCACCAACATCATGCGGCAAGGACTAGAGGAAGAAGTGAGTTACAATTCTGGAAAAATTTAATAGGATCTTGGCTACAGCATCTGTTTTAACATTCTAATAGGATCTTGACTACATCATGTTTTACCATTCTAATAGGATCTTGGCTACATCATCTGTTTTAACATTCTAATAGGATCTTGGCTACAGCATCTGTTTTATCAATCTCATAGGATCTTGGCTACATCATCTGTTTTATCAATCTAATAGGATCTTGGCTACATCATTTGTTTTACCATTCTAATAGGATCTTGGCTACATCATCTGTTTTATCAATCTAATAGGATCTTGGCTACATCATCTGTTTTAACATTCTAATAGGATCTTGGCTACAGCATCTGTTTTAACATTCTAATATGATCTTGGCTACATCATCTGTTTTAACATTCTTCTTCATGTTTATGGCCTGAAGCAGGCGTCAGCGATCATACCATGCTCATCTCAGTCTGCCATCTGATAGTTTCAAACAAAAACAAATACCTGTATATATATATATATATATATATATATATATATATATATATATATATATATATATATATATATATATATATATATATATATATATATATATAAAACAAAGTGTATGTATATATATATGTATGTATGTAAATATGTATGTCCTTTATTTGTTCGCGAACGGCCCATCCGATTGAGATGAAATTTTCTACACGCCTTCCTTTCATTCCAGAGCTGTCAACTGTCATAGTTTTTTTTTCTTCTTCCTCCTCCTCCCTCCTCCCCCTCCCAAAATACGTACGTAAATATATGATGATGATGATGAAAGAATCCCGAACCAAAACGCTAGGGGAAGGGAAGAAAATGACGTGACTACACAGAATCGTCACACGGCAATCATCATCATCAAGTGCCGTGCCGGCTGGCGTAGGCGTTCATGGCTCTCCGTAGATCTCAGTCTTTGGTTTTTTAGATCAATTCTGCTGCTGATATTCCTCCATGCCACGGCAATATCAATAACAATTCATCTTTTTATGTGTAAGGAAGTTATCTACAGTCGTGTAGAAGGGAAGAACTAGACGAGTATGAATTCGGAATGGCGAACTCTCTCCTCCACTCTTCTCCTCCCTCTACCTCCTCCCTCCACCCTCCTCCTCTTCCTCCTCCCTCTCATCCCTCTCCCTCCTCCTCCCTCCTCCTTCTCCCTCTTCCTTCTCCCTCTTCCTCTCCCCTCCTCCTCCATCCTCCTCCCTCCTACTCCCTCGCCTCCTCCCCCTCCTCCCTCATCTTCCCTCCTCCTCATCCCTCCTCCTCATCCTGCCTCACTCCTCCTCCTCCTGCCTCCTTCTCCCTCATCATCCTCCCTCCTCCTTCTCCCTCTTACCTCTTCCTCCTCCTACCTCCTCCCTCTACCTCCTCCTCCTCCCTCCACCCTCCTCCTCCCTTCTCCTCCTCTTCCTCCTCCCTTTCCTTCCTCCTCCTCCTCCCTCTACCTCCTCCTCCCCTACCTCTTTCCTCCTCACTCCTCCTCCTCTTCCACCTCCCTTTCCTTCCTCCCCTCCTCATTCTCCCTCTTTCCTCTCCCTCCTTCCTCCTCCTCCTTCCTTCTTCTCCCTCTGCCTCCTCCCTCCTCCTCCCCTCCTCCTTCTCCTGCTCCCTCCTTCTCCCTTCTTCTCCTCCTCTCCCCTCCTCCTCCTCCTACCCTCTTCCTCTTCCCCTCCTCCCTCTCCCTCCTCCCTCTTCCTCCTCCTCCCTCTTCCTCCTCCTTCCTCTTCCTCCTCCTCCCTCTTCCTCCCTCTCCCTCCTCCATCCTCCTCCTCCCTCTTCCTCCTCCTTCTTTCTCCTCCTTCCTTCTCCTCCCTCCTCCACCCTCTTCCTCCTCCTCCCTCCTCCTCCTCTCTCCTCCTCCCTCCTCCCTTTTCCTCCCTCCTCCCTCCTCCTCTCCACTCTTCCTCCTACCCTCTTCCTCTTCCCCTCCCCCTCCTCCCTATCCCTCCTCCTCCCTTCACATTCCTCCTCCTCCCTCTTCCTCCTCCTCCCTCCTCCTCCTCATCCCTCCTTCTCCCTCCTCCTCCTCCCTCCTCCCCCTCCTCCTTCCTCCTCCTCCCTCTCCTCCTCCTCACTCCTCCTCCTCCCTCCTCCTCCTCCCAATACCTCCTCCCTCCTCCTCCCTTCACATTCCTCCTCCTCCCTCTTCCTCCTCCTCATCCCTCCTCCTCCCTTCTCCTCCTCCCTCTACCTCCTCCTCCCTTCACATTCCTCCTCCTCCCTCCTCCTCATCCCTCCTTCTCCCTCCTCCTCCTTCTTCCTCCCTCCTCCCCCTCCTCCTTCCTCTCCTCCTCCTCACTCCTCCCTCCTCCTCCTCCCTCTACCTCCTCCCTCCTCCTCCCTTCACATTCCTCCTCCTCCCTCTTCCTCCTCCTCCCTCCTCCTCATCCCTCCTCCTCTCTCCTCCTCCCTCCTCCTCCTCCCTCCTCCTCATCACTCCTCCTCCTCCTCCTCCTTCTTCCTCCTCCCTCCTCCTCCCCCTCCTCCTTCCTCCTCCTCCCTCTCCGCCTCCTCCCTCCTCCTCCTCCTCCTCCCTCTACCTCCTCCTCCTCCTCCCTCTACCTCCTCCCTCCTCCTCCCTTCACATTCCTCCTCCTCCCTCTTCCTCCTCCTCCCTCCTCCTCCTCTCTCCGCCTCCCTCCTCCTCCTCCCTCTACCTCCTCCCTCCTCCTCCCTTCACATTCCTCTCCTCCCTCCTCCTCCTCCCCTCCTCCTCTTCCCTCCTCCTCCTCCCCCTCCTTCTCCTCCTTCTCCCTCCTCCCTCTTCCTTCTCCCTCCGCCTCCTCCCTCCTCCTACTCTCTCCTCCTCCTCCCTCCTCCTCCCTCTCCCTCCTCCTCCCTCTCCTCCTCCTGCTCCCTTCTCCTCCTGCGTTCTCCTCCTCCCTCCTTCTCCCTCCTCCTCCCTCTTCCTCCTCCCTCCTCCTCGCCTCCTCCTCCACCCTACTCCTCCCTCCTCCTAATCCCTCCTCCTCCCTCCTATTCCTCCCTACTCCTCCTGTCTCCTCCCTCCTCCTCCCTCCTCTTCCCTCCTCCACCTCCCTCTTCCTCCTCCCTCCTACATTTACCCAAGACAGACAGACAGTCAGACAGATAGTCGGGAACGGGATCTTATATGACTACTTATATAATTTAAATGAGATGCTCTCCACCATGGGCTGGGCCGGGTCAGACAGACAGACAGATAGATAGATAGATAGACAGACAGACAGACAGACAGACAGACAGACAGACAGACAGACAGACAGACAGACAGACAGACAGACAGACAGACAGTCGGGAACGGGAACTTATATGACTACTTATATGAATTAAATGAGATGCTCCCCACCAGGTGTTGGGCGATGCCAGGCCGGGTCAGACAGACAGACAGATAGATAGTCGGAACGGGAACTTATATGACTACTTATATGAATTAAATGAGATGCTCCCCATCAGGGTCTGGGCGAAGACGGGCCGGGTCAGACAGACAGACAGACAGACAGACAGACAGACAGACAGACAGTCGGTAACGGGAACGGGAACTTATATGACTACTTATATGAATTAAATGAGATGCTCCCCAAAAAGGACTGGGCGAAGCCGGGCCGGGTCAGCTAGTATATATATATATATATAATGTGTTTCCCAACTGTTTCCACTCCCAACATACTGGTTTCTCTGTGTTAGTTAGGCTAAACGTGTTTGTCTGTAGCAATTTTGTCGACAGCATGATCTGTACCCCCATCTCAATGATCTCATCAAAGCTCGCGTTATTCGACACCTCACTTCAAGAGACGGTTTCATGCACCTGCCTAGGTAGCAACCTTAACCCAGGAGGGGAGTCTACATGGCGAAGTGGTCAAAACGCCTGACTTGGGCTCTGAAGGATGTGGGTTCGATTCTGGATGCGTCGACCTTCAGTTCCCGAGTGTATTTTTTTTCGGAGTCTCCTGGTTGTCGTCGGTGGAGCTGCGGAGTTCGTGCTTTATGCGACGCTTCCGGCAGTTCGCTGCGGAAAGAGACTCAACCATATGGGATAAAACCCGGTGCAATGATGTCGACCATGTCGGCTTTAAAACGACTTTCTTAAGCGACCCAGGCTTCTTCTCTCCGTATGATATATTACTCTGCATGATGCACCTGACGAGTGCAGAGAAATATTATTTGTGAATTATTGGCAAGTTTACGTTCAGTAGTTTGCCTTTGCTGTCTAAACCACCGGCATCATACCATTATATGAAAACTAACGCAACGTGGTGTGATGCCAAATAGCCTGTAGCTGTGTTTCGAACGTGAAATACGGGA
>JACEFZ010003499.1:0-52500 GCA_014155875.1 Cepaea nemoralis | reverse complement strand
TTACAGTTCATCCTCGATGGAATCGGCAGTTACCATAATGACTTAGTTGACCGGGGTTTTCTCATATGGCTCAGTATCGTTCCGCAGGGCGACCACCCGAAAGCGCCGCACAAAGCACGAACTCCGTAGCTCCAGCGTCGACTCCCAGGAGTCTCCTAAAAAATGCACTCGTGAACCGAAAAGGCAAATCAGTCAATTCAGCAACAGCCGGTAGCCATTGGTCCGAACATGCAGGTCACTGTACAAACAAAAGCGGACAGATGTAAAAGCATTCCACATGAATTTCACAGCTCACAATGTCGCGCCACGCACTCACTCAGTAGCAGGGCGACGGAACCATATACTACCAGTCCAACATGAGGAAAATGTGAATGCAAACCGCAGCCACAAGGATAAATACTCCAGATACCGTAGCGGTTCAATACCTAACCGCCATGCTGGGGACCGGTCGTCCAATGAGGTTATTAACACGATGAATACAATTTCTCATTGACAGATTTGTTGCTGTCTGTAACATGAGTCAAGCAGACAAACTGACACTGTTCCTGGTCGCTGGATTCTTCTTGTCTTCACTGGGGGAGGAGCAATGTATTTACCAGGTGCTCACTTCTATCTAATTATGTGACAAATGCTCTCTGGGTAGACATCATCATCATCATCATCATTATCATTCTCATGTTCCATGTCGATAAGCTCAGGCGGTCATGTGACACCAAGCTCCGATCTAGGCGGGGAATGGTGTAACCCACCTGAGCTTGTGGGTTGACTCAACCTATAACGGGTACAGAGATTGCCTGGAAAGTGAAGATGACGGTTATGTTGACTTCATTGTCCGTCGAATACCGGATGGTCTAACTATAGGCAGAACATGTAGTATTAGGCAGCTTTACAAACACAAACATCATCAGCATATTTTTTTTTTTTTTTAGCATATCCTTTATAGGACTTAGCTGTCAACACCAGAATCTTTCAGCTGTATGTTGATCTCTTGGCAAGATTACGCTCAGTAGTTTGACATTGCTTTCTAAGCGGCCGGCACAGTATCCCACAAGTCACCAGCGGGGGTCGAACCGCCTTAGCTCTCGCTCCGGTACGAGACTCTGCGTGATAAACGGGATTACAGAGAGAAAGTGTTGTAAACCCACAGCCAGAGAGACCGGCCATCAGCATATAACCACTAGAAAAATGCAACAACATAAATCACCGAGAAGGCATTACATTGACTACACTAAATAGATTGGTCTAATACAATGGGACAAGCATAGCATACACATTAGTCTTCAGTGCCTGCATATGTGTCCTTTCTCTTCCATTTCTTCTCAATGTCTGTAAATGTGTCCTTTACCTTCCATTTCTTCTCAATGTCTGTAAATGTGTCCTTTACCTTCCATTTCTTCTCAATGTCTGTAAATGTGTCCTTTACCTTCCATTTCTTCTCAATGTCTGTAAATGTGTCCTTTACCTTCCATTTCTTCTCAATGTCTGTAAATGTGTCCTTTCTCTTCCATTTCTTCTCAATGTCTGTAAATGTGTCCTTTACTCTTCCATTTCTTCTCAATGTCTGTAAATGTGTCCTTTACCTTCCATTTCTTCTCAATGTCTGTAAATGTGTCCTTTCTCTTCCATTTCTTCTCAATGTCTGTAAATGTGTCCTTTACTCTTCCATTTCTTCTCAATGTCTGTAAATGTGTCCTTTCTCTTCCATTTCTTCTCAATGTCTGTAAATGTGTCCTTTACCTTCCATTTCTTCTCAATGTCTGTAAATGTGTCCTTTCTCTTACATTTCTTCTCAATGTCTGTAAATGTGTCCTTTCTCTTCCATTTCTTCTCAATGTCTGTAAATGTGTCCTTTCTCTTCCATTTCTTCTCAATGTCTGTAAATGTGTCCTTTCTCTTCCATTTCTTCTCAATGTCTGTAAATGTGTCCTTTCTCTTCCATTTCTTCTCAATGTCTGTAAATGTGTCCTTTCTCTTCCATTTCTTCTCAATGTCTGTAAATGTGTCCTTTCTCTTCCATTTCTTCTCAATGTCTGTAAATGTGTCCTTTCTCTTCCATTTCTTCTCAATGTCTGTAAATGTGTCCTTTCTCTTCCATTTCTTCTCAATGTCTGTAAATGCGTCCTTTATCTTACAGTTCTCCTCACTGCAAATATACTGGTTCTTAATCTGTATCTACAGTTCAGGAAGAGTCCTTGACTGTTGTTATAGCGCAAAGACATTTGTAGTGGAGGGGATCCCTAACTGTTGTTATAGCGCAAAGATACGTGCAATAAAGGAGTCCCTAACTGTTGTTATAGCGCAAAGATACGTGCAATAAAGGAGTCCCTATCTGTTGTTATAGCGCAAAGATACGTGCAATGAAGGAGTCCCTATCTGTTGTTATAGCGCAAAGATACGTGCAATAAAGGAGTCCCTAACTGTTGTTATAGCGCAAAGATACGTGCAATAAAGGAGTCCCTATCTGTTGTTATAGCGCAAAGATACGTGCAATGAAGGAGTCCCTATCTGTTGTTATAGCGCAAAGATACGTGCAATAAAGGAGTCCCTATCTGTTGTTATAGCGCAAAGACACGTGCAATGAAGGAGTTCCTATCTGTTGTTATAGCGCAAAAACACGTGCAATGAAGGAGTCCCTATCTGTTGTTATAACGCAGCAAAGATCAGGCATGTGTAATGGATATTGTTGTCTCTAGTTTAATAGTTAATCCTCATTGTCGACAGCTGTGACCTAGTGGTAGTCTATGAGGTTCACAATTCCGACACGCTGGACTCGATGTCAGGAGCAAGCAAGTTTAAGAACATATAACTTGCGTTCTCTTCACAATGATGGGAGCGTCGACCGTTCAGAAAGTACAGCTTCAGTTTAAAATGTTGTATGTGCCTTGTAAGATGTTGTATGTGCCTTGTAAGATGTTGTATGTGCCTTGTAAGATGTTGTATGTGTCTTGTAAGAGGCTGCTATTAACCACGGGTTAAGTTATCAAGCAGGTTATGTTCAGCACTTAGATACAAACTATTTCACATAGAATAAACTAGACAATCACGGACAACCTAACAATGCTGAGGTTGATTGAGATGTTTACGTTTGTGCAATATGTTATTATAGTGAGTGCGCCTGCTGCTTAGCACTGCTGGGACGTTTTTCAATAGCAGGACGTCGCTCCCATCACGGCGCTCCCATCACGGCGCTCCCATCACGGCGCTCCCATCACGTCGCTCCAATCACGGCGCTCCCATCACGTCGCTCTCACCACGTCTCCCATCACAATACTCTCGTCACAGCGCTCCCGTCACGTCGCTTTCATCAGGTTGTTCCCATCACGTCGCTCCCATCACGGCGATCCCGTCACGTCGCTCCCATCACGTCGGTCTCACCACGTCGCTCCCGACACGTCGCTCCCATCACGTCGCTCCCATCACGTGGTTCGCATCACGTCGCTCTCACCACGTCGCTTTCATCATGAAGCGGGGAAAAGCCCCTTATCTCTGGCCATTTACCCCACTCTCTTTCTCTCTTCATGATACATTGAGTAGTCTTCTCAGGAATATCATTTCCGTTGTTATAATTTTTCTCTTGTCTTTTTCTATCTGTCGTGTCCTCCTTTAAAGTGTCGTCCCTGGAGCGAGGAGAGTCAACACCCACATTATAATTTTTCTTTCCTATCAATATCCTGGAGAATCCACCAGCTTCCGTCCAACACACTCCATCAGCCCATGGACACCTTTCCCTATCACTCTCTCACTGTCGTACTATGCCCCCTCTCATACTTCCCCAACGCAACATATTCAACAACTCTTGCTTCTAAAAATTAATAAAGATTAATTTATTAAAAGAAAAGTGTAACGTATATGAGACGTGTATGCGAAGAAAATGTGTGATGTTTTCTATAATGTGTGTAGGATCGGACTCTCACATAATAGCATAGTCAGTTCATCCTTGCAAGGACACACCACAGCACGTTAAGTCAGAACAAGTCCATCTCACCCGGTACTGTATCTCTCCTGCCGGACACCGACTGTCATCTGTAGCTACCTGGTAATCCATCTTCCTGATTATCCGAAATAGATACTGTTTGTAAATTACAGCTGATCATGGACCGGTTGCCCAATGCACATAATTTCCTATCGTTCTTAAAGAATGCACAAATCCTTTGTAGTGAGTATTTAGGTATCACTGTTAATGTTAATATACTTGAACCTACCTAGTGTCTATCTAGGTTCAGGTATCATGTCTTTTGAACTATTTCACTAGAATATATCACACCATGTGACTATTATATTCTACTGTTCTTGTTTAGGTACCAATGTTCTTATGCTGTGTTGCATCAACAATCATCACCCATCTTAGGTGAACCATCTTTCTTCTCGGACGTTATTCCTTTTTTGTAAGAAACATTTTTGTGTCCAACTGGTGTTATGTCTAATTGACGTTGCACTTCATCAAACCCAGTGTTGAACTTCCTCGTAACTGGTATGGAACCTGTGAGAGAAACAACACATCTTGTGATAGTACTAGTCACTTATCCTACCGGCTGAGTGTAAGTTTATTGCCTTGCTCAGTTATATTATAGCTAACTAAACTCTGTCATAGAGCATATTAGCTCCTCACCTACGTCCGAATCAGGCGATGACAAGGAAAGACCCATAAACAGAGTGCACAACTTCAGTGGGCAAACCATTGAAAGATACCCCCATTGAGCACTTTCCCCATCTCCCAACCCATCTTAAATCTCTCCAATTATCACCCCGCTATCCTATTCATCCTAGCAGAGCCAATTATCACTTCACTACTCTAACTAGTTTTCAACTAACAGTGCTAATCATCACACTCTAGTTTTAACAAGACTACTGCCTATATTAATTAGGCCTAAATAGACTATATTGACTACCTTATGCAAAACCGCCTCATTCCGGGATGGCTGCTACACTTTGCCATAACGACACATGCTAGTTAATTTTAAATTAATCTAACACTGTAGAGCTCTCCCACAAACACGTCCATCCTAATCCACGGTTTTGGTCAACACTGTTTCTCCCAATCATGGTTTATGGCAAAACCTAAAATTGGTCACGTGACGGTATTCATTATGTCCACACAGGTGTTATTTGAGCATATCAGCATATATTCTCAGGAGACTTCCGGTTTCAAGATGGCGACGGACGGTCGTGTTGTTTTGTGTTCGTTAACTTTTTCGCGTAAGGGATGGATTCATTCATTTCTTGGGTGTAATTGGTGTGCCAGGATGTAAAACCAGGAGTTTCTACTCAAGATCTGCGCGGGTGCTACGGAGTTCGTGCATCGAGCGAAGCCATCCTTGAGTGAATTTTCAGCAGCGTGTGTGGTTCTCAATCAAAAGTCTGTGTTTACGTTTTTTCAACATGGCGGAACAACGTGTGTTTTCCGAACGATCAGCAGTCAACATACCGAAGCGGCGTGGTAGCCGCGCAGGGAAAAAGAAGCCAGGTAAGCGCGGTGGCTTGAGACGTTTTAGACTCAAGTGTCACCGTCTAGGACTCAGGAACATCCGTATTCTATATTGGAACTGTGCCAGTGTAAAACAACGGGGCTCTATTTTAGAAACCCTAGTTTACAGGAACGACATTGTAGCACTCCAGGAGACGAGACTGGGCGATCAGCTACTCCGAATTGCCGGCTTCAAATGTTTCTATAACAGACGACATCTGGGAACGGCGATTCTCGTTCGCGACAGCATGGTGGCGTCAGAGCTAGACATGTCCAGTTGGAACAGTGACGATATACAAATACAGGCGTTGAGAGTTCATTCCAGTATACCATTCGTGTTGGTTAATGTTTATGCCCGCAATGCGAGTGTGGACGCCCAGAAGTGGCAGTGCTTAAGTGGCATATTAGGCCACGAGAGAAATGTTATTTTCTGTGGTGACTTCAACGCTAAAGGCAGATCATGGGGAAACACTTCCTCCAATACACAAGGGGAGGAGCTCGAGACTGCACTGGAAACCATTGACCTGGTTTGTATCAACAGTGGCTGTGTCACCAGGACAGCAAGCCGTCCAGGCGATGAGGACAGTGCTATTGATCTGGCGCTAGTTTCACCTTCACTCACTACAGTGTGTAGATGGGGTGTCCTAGGACACCATGGCAGCGACCACCACCCATGCAGCATATTGGTGGAGAAAGGCAGAACCAGGCAGCACAAGCTAAAGGTAAAGACGTTCCAGTATGACAGTACAGGGCAAGATGTGGTGAGTAAAATAAGACGTGACAAGCGCAGAACGTTTCAGGGCAGGAAGAAAAGGAAAAAAAGCTGGGAGCAGCCACCGTGGTGGAGTTTCGAGGTGGAGAAGGCTTGGGTGGATAAGCGTAGTGCTGTAAGGAGATGGCAAAATGCCAAGAAGAACAGAGCTGGTCATCCTAGTCCCTGCTTGCACTTAGAAAGAGAGATGCACACAAAAGTAAGCTATTTCAAAAAACTGGTCACGGTGGTTAAAAGCGAAAAATGGGCAGAGGTGTGTCAAAGAGTAAGCACAGACAAGTCACTGAAATTGTTCTGGCGACTACATAAAAGCATGAGTGGTGTAGTCAAGAATAAGAGCATTTCTGACTTCCAAGGTGCTGACCTCATCTGGCAGAGGACTGACGAGGACAAGGGCAAAGCCCTCTTTGAACGCTACCTTGAGCAGAGCAACCAGACAGACATGGGAGGCCGGAATCTGGCCAAGGAGGTCACCTCAGACAGATGCAAGGCCCAGAACACTTCGGATGAAGACACAGTGACAGTGCAAGAAATCAAGGCTGTGCTTCGACGATCAAAAAACAGTGCTCCAGGTCCTGATGGCATAAGATACGACGACATAAATAGGTGTACCGACAATGAGCTAGAGAAACTAGCAGACATGTACAACAACAGTATAGGGAGTGCTAGCATCAAGGAGGAATGGTTACACAGCTATCTGATTCCCTTGCCGAAGCCTGACAAAGACCACAAGAAAATTCAGGGATATCGAATTATAACCATGCAGAATACAATAGGCAAGCTGCTGGAGAAGGTAATTGCCAGGAAAATATCAAGCCAACTAGAGAGGCAAGGTGTTTTCCCACCTACCCTGGGTGGGTACCGTCCAAAAAGAGAAACCTGGACCAATGCAGCAGTCTTTGCCCACGATGTCTATGAAGGTTTCCACTCAGGCACTGAAACCGTTGCTGCAGCGATTGATCTTGAGGACGCATACAACAGAGTACCACTGGATTTTTTAATGTTTCAGCTTCTTGAACTAAACGTAAGTCCATTCCTCCTTAGTTGGATCGCTGCAGCTCTCTTCCAACGGAAAGTAGTTTTTAGATGTGGCAGTTGGACTTCGGAACCAACAACAATATATCCTGGCCTACCACAGGGATCACCATTATCTCCGGTACTGTTCAACGCCTACACAGTGAGAATCACCAGTGAGCAGATCACTGGACCTGGCAGGACATTGTCATATGCCGATGATGTTTTAGTGTATCGTCAGGGTAAGGATAGAGAGGAGGTTGCTGTGGAACTACAAACCGAACTCAATCGCATAAGTACTTGGTGTGATGAAGCTGGGGCAATGGTCAACCCAACAAAGGCAACAGTGACTTGGTTCTCGTTGAATAATCATATTGTCAACAATCCAACACCAACTGTAATGCTGTGTTCAGAGACGGTGGAAAGAACGCAGGCAATGAATTACCTGGGGATACGGTTTGATCGAAGCCTTGCTTATAATGTGCACATAGACCAGGTGATAACAAAGGCCAAGCGGGGTTTGGCAGCGATGCGGGTGATGGCGGCAGCAAACTGTGAGCAGCGCCATCTATGTCTTCTGTACGAGGGGCTGGTCATGTCTGTTTTGGAGTATGCAATGGCAATCCTGACTGTCAGCCATAAGCAGATAGAAAGGATGGAAAGGATACAGAATGAAGCTATGCGCATTATTCTTGGATGTACAAGAGATACAGCATGCAGGGCGATGCGCTACCTTCTTGATTTTCCAACCATTGAAGAGAGAATGCAAGTTTGCAGGGCACGTGCCTACCTCAGAATTAACGCAAACACACAGCATCCACTGCATAGTGAAATTAGGAAGGTGAAGGGCAGCAGGTTAAAAAGAGGACGGTCGTGGATGGGTCAAGCCGAGGACATTCTTCAACAGGTGTGTTCACTTGAGGACTTAGAACCTGGCGAGGAGTGGGTGCAAGTGCCAACAGACTTCTGCACATCCTTTTCAGTTTGCATCCAACTAGATAGAAAATGCAGACAAGAAAATCCGGCTGCTGTTGAGGCTGAAGTACAAGCGTTGATTTTCGAGAATTCGCTAGACAGTGACGCGGTCATCTACACAGATGGGTCGGTCGTCCGACATGTGAGAAGCTCATGGGCCTTTACAGCTCGGGCCGGAGGGAGAATTGTGAAGGAGGACTCTGGTGCTTTCACTGAAACCACAAGTAGCCTGACCATGGAAGTCATGGCACTAAGTAAAGCAATAACATGGCTCGAGACACAGACATTCACTAGGGCTTGTTTCCTTAGCGACTCAATGAACATGATCAAGAGGATAGAGGAGGGGTCGATCCGAAGAGAATGGTTGCTGCCTCTGAAGCGGTCTCGGCTGGCAAAGATTAGTTTCATCTTCGTGCCAGGGCATGCGGGAGTACAAGGAAATGAGCGGGCTGACAAGCTCGCAGGTGAGGCTACTGTTGAGGGCGGACGCGCCATGGACCAGGCTGACATTCTGAATGCTCTACGAGAAGTGAGACTTTTGCAAGAACCAAGTGATGACTGTGAATCTACAACAATGGCCAGACTGCGAGAGCAGCAAATTAAAAGAGGGGTGGCCAAACAAGAACACTACGCAGGAAGCCAAAGAAGATTGATAAACCAACACAGAACTGGCGTCGTTAGCCGCTACACGCTGCGGGATTTGCTGAGGAGGGGATCCGAGCACTTATGGACTGAATGGTCCGATGTGCAACGAGGATGATCTGTCGACTAACTAACTAACTGAGCATATCATCCATTGTCAAGAATCTATCCTCCCTGGCTCAATCAATGTCAGAGTTGTCATCACTTGTTTTGACTCCCAACCCAAGCTAGCGAGTTACTGTATGATCCCAACAATAGTTTTCAATTACAAGCCGCCATTTCGCTTGATGTCCGGAAACTCTAAATGACAGACGGACTGTTTTTTCTCCCGAGCTGAGTACTTCCGCTTTCAATCCGACCTGTTGATGAACTGTCAAAGTGGTGTATAGATTCATCTCACTCACTTCCAAATGTTCCCATTTTGTCGACCCCATTTAAACACGTGCAGCTGCAACTTTTGACCGTCCTGGGGATTTTGACATCCAATTTGTTTTTTCTGTTAGTTAAAATAGTTTTGGCTTTGCCGGTTAATCAGAAAGTCTCTATAGTAATCAACTGGTTAAACGCGGTGTTTTATTTTTGTGACACTATCATTGTCCAGATTTGGAATTTGTAGCATCTCGTGGGTAGGAAGATTGTGTTGTAGCGCGATATTTTAGTATTTATTGATACGTCTTTGTTCTTTATCATTGGTCCCATTTGTTCAATGAGTTGGTTTGTCTTATTGCATCTATTTTAGACCTTGCCTTCTGATTTGCCATTTGCAGATATTATACTTCCTAAATAATTGAAGCTCTTTGTTTGCTTTAAGGGGCATTCTTTCAGATGAATCTTTGTTGTGTTTTCTTCTATGGTTATAGTCATTAGATCTGTTTAACTAATTGTAATTTCCATGTTATGTTCCTTATAAACTTCGTTTAGGCTATTTGTGTGGACTTGTAATTTTGCTTCTGGTTTTGCTATTAATGCTTCATCGTCCACATATAGAAGTTCTTTAATGGTGTAATTCGCCGTTGGCACTTCTAACGGGTTCTCTTCGTCATGCGGTTTTGTTCCAGTCCTTGTGTGGCTGGTATCTTTATATATGCTGTCTATATAGGTTATAAACAATTAGGAACAAGAGGGGAGACATGCCACAACCTTGTCGTACACCGGATCTTTTGGGGGAGATTTCTGTCCCGGGTTCTCTGTTTTTATTTTGTTATTTTTTTAACCGTACATTCACTGTAGTTGTATAAGCTTCTACATAAGTTTGTTAGATGTGTACTTACAGAAATGTGACTTTCAAATGCCTATTTCCAGCAATGGATCTATTATATGTGTATTTCCAGCAATGGATCTATTATATGTGTATTTGCAGGAATGGATCTATTATATGTGTATTTCCAGCAATGGATCTATTATATGTGTATTTCCAGCAATGGATCTATTATATGTGAATTTCAGAAATGGATCTATTATATGTGTATTTGCAGCAATGGATCTATTATATGTGTATTTGCAGCAATGGATCTATTATATGTGTATTTCCAGCAATGGATCTATTATATGTATATTTGCAGCAATGGATCTATTATATGTGTATTTCCAGCAATGGATCTATTATATGTGTATTTCCAGCAATGGATCTATTATATGTGTATTTCCAGCTATGGATCTATTATATGTGTATTTGCAGCAATGGATCTATTATATGTGTATTTCCAGCAATGGATCTATTATATGTGTATTTGCAGCAATGGATCTATTATATGTGTATTTCCAGCAATAGATCTATTATATGTGTATTTCCAGCAATGGATCTATTATATGTGTATTTCCAGCTATGGATCTATTATATGTGTATTTCCAGCAATGGATCTATTATATGTGTATTTCCAGCAATGGATCTATTATATGTGTATTTCCAGCAATGGATCTATTATATGTGTATTTCCAGCAATGGATCTATTATATGTGTATTTCCAGCAATGGATCTATTATATGTGTATTTGCAGCAATGGATCTATTATATGTGTATTTCCAGCAATGGATCTATTATATGTGTGTTTGCAGCAATGGATCTATTATATGTGTATTTCCAGCAATGGATCTATTATATGTGTATTTCCAGCAATGAATCTATTATATGTGTATTTCCAGCGATGGATCTATTATATGTGTATTTGCAGTAATGGATCTATTATATGTGTATTTCCAGCAATGGATCTATTATATGTGTATTTGCAGCAATGGATCTATTATATGTGTATTTCCACCAATGGATCTATTATATGTGTATTTGCAGCAATGGATCTATTATATGTGTATTTCCAGCAATGGATCTATTATATGTGTATTTGCAGCAATGGATCTACTTTTATGTGTATTTGCAGCAATGGATCTATTATATGTATATTTCCAGCAATGGATCTATTATATGTGTATTTGCAGCAATGGATCTATTATATGTGTATTTCCAGCAATGGATCTATTATATGTGTATTTCCAGCAATGGATCTATTTTATGTGTATTTCCAGCAATGAATCTATTATATGTGTATTTCCAGCAATGGATCTATTATATGTGTATTTCCAGCAATGGATCTATTATATGTGTATTTCCAGCAATGGATCTATTATATGTGTATTTCCAGCAATGGATCTATTATATGTGTATTTCCAGCAATGGATCTATTATATGTGTATTTCCAGCAATGGATCTATTATATGTGTATTTGCAGCAATGGATCTATTATATGTGTATTTCCAGCAATGGATCTATTATATCTGTATTTGCAGGACTGCTACTGCTACGACGACAGCGTTGATTGCTCTGATAGAAAGTTCACTTCTCTTCCACCATCACTTCCGACACGACAATCACATTTCACATATCTCAGTTTGGATGTAAGTATCACATTTCACATCTCCCAATGTCTGTCTGTCTGTCTGTCTGTCTGTCTGTCTGTCTGCTGCCTGCCTGCCTGCCTGCTTGCCTGATTGCCTGCCTGCCTGCCTGCCTGCCTGCCTGCCTGTCCTGTCTGTCTGTCTGTCTGTCTGTCTGTCTGTCCGTCCGTCCGTCCGTCCGTCCGTCCTGTCTGTCTGTCTGTCTGTCTGTCTGTCTGTCTGTCTGTCTGTCTGTCTGTCTGTAATGCATATGGTTCTTATGTTGTCTAAGATTAGCTTCATAAGTTATTTTAAATGAAATAACGTAGGAGGGGGAAAAGAGAAGGGCATAATTTCAGACGAGCATACGTGCCCAATTCTTAATCCTTTGAAAATAGCGCTCGTTCGTTCGTGCTGTCTATCCATCTATCTATCCATCTATTTATAAATCCATCCGTCCACCTACCCGCCCACCTATTATGTGTTAGTCAGCCGGTCTACCTACCTATCTACCTACCTATCTACCTACCTATACACCCACCCACCCATTCTTCCGCCCGTCTGTTGGTCGACAGGTTGGACGGTCGGTCAATCGGTCGGTCGGTCGGTCAATCGGTCGGTCGGTCGGTTGGTCGGTCGGTTCTGCCTCTCCGTTAGTCTAATCAGTTGTTTGAGTGTGTGTGCGTGTGCGTGTGTGCGTGTGCGCGTGCTTGCGTGCGTGTGTGCGTGCGTGTGTGTGTGTGTGTGTGTGCGTGTGTGCGCGGGGGGGGGGGAGGTGTGATTGTTTATATACAATTATTTAACTTTGAATTCCTCACTGCCATAACCTAAATAAGAGTAGGGCTAAGCTTATGGCCGTGTTCAGGAATTAGACACCTGGATCGTGAAAAGTGGATACCTTTCGCAAAGCGTGAAAACGCAGGAACTCGCTTCTGGTGGGCAGGAGGCGAGACCTAAAAGATCAATCTGCGTACAGCCATCGTCCAGTACGGACATGGTCAGAGGTGAACAGAGCGACGGCTAAATAATATGCCGCTCGTTTTATTAAGTGTTATAAATTCGTCGGTTTTGTCAGATGTTGAATATGTGCCGGTATAACTGCATCGGACAATGTGCTTAGAAGAACATAAACTGTAGAAAACGCCGGTGTAGTTGTGTTATAAATAGTTCCATTCTGTTCGTCATTGTTGGAGTGAAGAGAGAATGCTACTGTAATTAATGATAAGGGGTGAGCCAGAAGAAGTTACGTGCTCATCCGAAAGTAGAACACATATATATTGCACACGACGAAGATGCTCTACACAGAAAGCTTGCGACACAAGAAACTAGCCATGGGCGATGACTTGATAATGGTGAACAAAGTAGTAGCCCCTAGGCATCGGAAACATCCAGAAAATAAGTAAGAGCTGCATTCGCGCTCTACAATAAATTAGAGCCCTCTAGGTCGCTGACTGGCAAAGAAATACAACAACTAGAAACCCAACAAGCATGTAAATGCTCAATGGCACTCCATGTTACCCCCGTGCATGACAAGTCTGTCCTTGGGGCAGATGTCGTTACTCATCTCATCTCATCTCATCATGTTCCTCTTGTACCTTGCGGTGTCGAGGTGAAGTATAAACATCGTGAGAGTGCCCGATTATAGGCTGCATATATCGATATTCCCATGAACTCTGCTATTCCCTCCGCCCAACGTTTACGTGGTCGGCCTCTTCCTCTGCTCCCCTCTGGTCTGTACATCATTTCTTATTGTGGTATGCTATTGACTGGTAACCTACGTGCATGGCCAAACCATTTGACTTGCTGCTGTCTAATAAAATCTAGTGCTGCTGTAACCCCCACTTTAGTCCTGATTTCTTCATTTCTGATCTGATCTCTTCTACCTGTCGTTACATACGTTCCTAATTGGTTTATGGTATACACATTTGTGTGTGTATGTGTATGTGTATGTGTGTTGCGTTGTATATATGTCTTTGTGCACGTGCATGTGTGTGCTGTTTTGTGTATCTGTGTTTATAGTAATATGACAGTTACAAATGTGTTAATTATGATGTGACTGGCATTTATTTTTGTATAAGAATGTGACCAATGACATAGATATATTAGCAAGCTACTGTAATAATTACAGAATCACAGAAATACCAATCGTAAATTGACTGTGTACAACATGATATCGTGGCTTATCCCCAGATGAACCAGATAACCACAATACCAGCTCGAAGTTTACCAGCCAACCTGACACAAATCTCCTTGGAAGAAAATCCTATAACCACCATAGATGATGCTGCATTCGACGGTTCAGCCTTGACCTTGACTACACTATGGTTCTCAGGCGCTCTATTTACGAGAATCCCAGATGCCTTTCTCCATTTGCACGCCCTGACAAGTCTTGCATTTGGCACATCAAACATCACAGACTGGAACATTAACGCAATGAAGAACATTGGTCAAACATTGACACAATTTTCCTTGTCACAAAAAGGTCTCAAAACATGGCCAGACTGCATTCAGCATTTCCCCCATCTAACTGTTTTAAGTATCACAGGTACCTCCATTGAAACAATCCCAGATGATACATTCGACAGTATGGCTAACAATTTAACATATCTAACCCTACCTGATAATAATCTTACTGCCGTTCCCAAGGCTCTTTCCAAGCTGTTCGCTTTGCAGATGTTATATTTAAATCAAAATAACATTGTAGACATCACGTGGCTTCCTGTAGCACCCATGATGCGTTCATTTGACACTTGATTACAACCGAATATCCGACGCGAACCTGCTCAGTCAACTAGTTAGTCGATATGCTGATAATCTAAATGTATTTGGTATAACCTGCAACCAACTAGCGGCTTATCCCAGATTTTTCATTTCTGCAGAAAATGGAACAATTTCACTTCAATGGTAATCGAATAAGCGATCCCTATTCTGGTTCACTGCCTTTGAATATTTCCTCGTTAAGTTTCGCCAACAACATCACTTCCCTCAATTCCCAGTGTCATTTTGCAGTTGAAAGCATGTCACGGGACTACTTGTCATCCTCCAACATTATTCGTGATATGAGAGGGGATGAAATACCACAGTGGACACAACTGATTGAAATTGATTATAATTTTATTACAAAAATAACGGACACGAGTTTTCCAGAACATTCTAGTTTAACATTGTTGAATATGAACTACAACCCGGTGTCACAGATATCTCTTTCTGCTTTTAAAAATGTTCCCCTTTTAACAGAATTAACCATTCAGGGTTCGAGGCTGACCCGTGTACCGCTGGCCTTTACATCTCTGGTAAATGTTAACTACCTTGACATCAGCGACAGCAGGAGCCTAATTTGTACGTGCCTGGAGAAAGATTTGGGGCCCTGGTTTAAGCGATTTCATGAATACAGTTTTTCTGGGAATTGTGGGGACACTTCTGTTTATTTTTTCTTTGTCAGTCTAAGTCCATTGTGTCCCACTGGTGAGTTATCTTAGGTATATAACAAATAACAACAAGCCAATATTGTGCCATATGTGAGTTATCTTAATCATATAACAAATAGCATCAAGCCCATCTTGTCCCACAGGTGCGTTATATTAGGTATACAACAAATAACAACACGCTGGTAGCTGCCATGAGTCAGTAAGACGATAGGTCTACCACATGTTGTAGATTGAATGTATGCAGGAATATGTGGCCATTCTTTCTACAACATGCTGTAGGCTGAATGCATGCAGGAATATGTGGCCATTCTTTCTACCACATGTTGTAGGCTGAATGTATGCAGGAATATGTGGCCATTCTTTCTACCACATGTTGTAGGCTGAATGTATGCAGGAATATGTGGCGATACTTTCTACCACATGTTGTAAGCTGAATGTATGCAGGAATATGTGGCCATTCTTTCTATCACATGTTGTAGGCTGAATGTATGCAGGAATATGTGGCCATTCTTTCTACCACATGTTGTAGGCTGAATGTATGCAGGAATATGTGGCCAGTTCTTTCTACCACATGTGTAGGCTGAATGTATGCAGGAATATGTGGCCATTCTTTCTACCACATGTTGTAGGCTGAATGTATGCAGGAATATGTGGCCATTCTTTCTACCACATGTTGTAGATTGAATGTATGCAGGAATATGTGGCCATTCTTTCTACCACATGTTGTAGGCTGAATGTATGCAGGAATATGTGGCCATTCTTTCTACCACATGTTGTAGGCTGAATGCATGCAGGAATATGTGGCCATTCTTTCTACCACATGTTGTAGGCTGAATGCATGCAGGAATATGTGGCCATTCTTTCTACCACATGTTGTAGGCTGAATGCATGCAGGAATATGTGGCCATACTTTCCACCTCTTAGTCTAAGAGAGACGTAGACGGAATCAAAGCTTAGCCCGACCTCCATGATGAGAGCATCAGCGCAGTGTCCCATAATTGGGTTATTTTATATGCACATACACATTGTGATTGTCCCCCACAAGAGTTATTTTAGATATAAATACACATTGTGATTTTCTCCCACGTGAGTTTTTTCAGATATAAATACACATTGTGATTATCTCCCACGTCAGTTATTTTATATATAAATATACATTGTTATTGTCCCCCACATGAATTATTTGATATATGAATACACATTATGATTATCCCCCACGTGAGTTATTTTAGATATACATACACATAGTGATTGTCCCACGAGAGGTATCTAACATATACACTGTTATAATGTGTCAGACCACTTCAATTATCTTTAAAAACACATTATTTCACTCTATTATCATACTGATGAAAATATGCCATTATTGTGCCACATGTGAATGCTCTTCTATACGTTGCCATATTGTCTCACAAGTCAGTTATCTAACATATTCACCGTCACATTGTCTCACAAATTAGTTATCTAACATACACACTTTCATATTGTCTAACAAATTAGTTATGTAACATACACACTGTCATATTGTCTCACAAATTAGTTATCTAACATACACACTTTCATATTGTCTCACAAATTTGTTATGTAACATACACACTGTCACATTGTCTCACAAATTAGTTATCTAACATACACACTTTCATATTGTCTCACAAATTTGTTATGTAACATACACACTTTCATATTGTCTCACAAATTAGTTATCTAACATACACACTATCATATTGTCTCACAAATTAGTTATCTAACATACACACTTTCATATTGTCTAACAAATTAGTTATGTAACATACACACTGTCATATTGTCTCACAAATTAGTTATGTAACAGAAACACTGTCATATTGTTACTAAAGTGTGTTATCTAATATACATACTGTCATATTGTTTCGCGAGTGAGTTATTTAATATATTCACTGTCATATTGTCTCACAAAATAGTTATGTAACATACACACTGTCTTATTGTTACTAAAGTGTGTTATCTAATATATTCACCGTCATATTGTCTCACAAATTAGTTATGTAACATACATACTGTCATATTGTTACTAAAATGTGTTATCTAATATACACACTGTCATATTGTTTCGCGAGTGAGTTATCTAAAATATACACTGTCATATTGTCTCACGAGTGAGTTATCTAATATAGACACTGTCATATTGTCTCACGAGTGAGTAAAAAAGTAAAAGCAACATGACATGTGGTTTTCGTGTTACTTGTTAATTCATATGTGTCTTGACATGGTCATCAACATGAGACAGCTGCTCGTGTCTGTGCTGGTGTGTTCATTTTACAACATAGAATGACCAAGTTCCATGTCTCGTCACTATTGTACAACATAGAATGACCAAGTGTCCATGTCTCGTCACTATTGTACAACATAGAATGACCAAGTGTCCATGTCTCGTCACTATTGTACAACATAGAATGACCAAGTGTTCATGTCTCGTCACTATTGTACAACATAGAATGACCAAGTGTTCATGTCTCGTCACTATTGTACAACATAGAATGACCAAGTGTCCATGTCTCGTCACTATTGTACAACATAGAATGACCAAGTTCCATGTCTCGTCACTATTGTACAACATAGAATGACCAAGTGTTCATGTCTCGTCACTATTGTACAACATAGAATGACCAAGTTCCATGTCTCGTCACTATTGTACAACATAGAATGACCAAGTGTTCATGTCTCGTCACTATTGTACAACATAGAATGACCAAGTGTCCATGTCTCGTCACTATTGTACAACATAGAATGACCAAGTGTTCCATGTCTCGTCACTATTGTACAACATAGAATGACCAAGTGTCCATGTCTCGTCACTATTGTACAACATAGAATGACCAAGTGTTCATGTCTCGTCACTATTGTACAACATAGAATGACCAAGTGTTCATGTCTCGTCACTATTGTACAACATAGAATGACCAAGTGTCCATGTCTCGTCACTATTGTACAACATAGAATGACCAAGTGTCCATGTCTCGTCACTATTGTACAACATAGAATGACCAAGTGTCCATGTCTCGTCACTATTGTACAACATAGAATGACCAAGTGTTCATGTCTCGTCACTATTGTACAACATAGAATGACCAAGTGTTCATGTCTCGTCACTATTGTACAACATAGAATGACCAAGTGTTCATGTCTCGTCACTATTGTACAACATAGAATGACCAAGTGTTCATGTCTCGTCACTATTGTACAACATAGAATGACCAAGTGTCCATGTCTCGTCACTATTGTACAACATAGAATGACCAAGTGTTCATGTCTCGTCACTATTGTACAACATAGAATGACCAAGTGTTCATGTCTCGTCACTATTGTACAACATAGAATGACCACGTGTCCATGTCTCGTCACTATTGTACAACACAGAATGACCAAGAGTTCATGTCTCGTCACAACTGTACGGTGCAGTAAACTCGCACAATGAATGAACCGCTGCAGGACGTTACAATCAACAGCAGCATTTAATGGTTATCTGTGACTGACTAGACAATTTGACAGTCAGTAGTTTACCACACGTTCCAGATGTATAGGCTGCGGAGACGTGATTTCATAGAAGAATGAAGAGAAGGCCGTGGAGGGATGGACAGACAAATGAAGACATCTTGAAAGAAGTTAACTCATACAGAAAACAGGTTACTTGAAAGAAGTTAACTCATACAGAAAACAGATTACTTGGATCAGAATAGGACTGTCAATATTCTTTGGACATATCACGAGAAAGGAAAAGCTGGTGTATGTCGTCACGAAAAGGGAGGATGGAAGGAAAGAGAGGGAGGAGGATACCAAGAGATAAGATGCTGGGAAGTTTGATAACATGGCAAGGGGGAAGGTCGGTATGAGAAATGATTTGCAGCACACGAGATGTCAGGCTGTCTAGAGACATGGTCACCAACACCACTCGGCATTGACTATAAGAACAAGATTAATATTGCATTCTGAATGGCCGATGCCTCATATCACCGAAATCAACACAGAGCTACGTGCTTCCTAATCCAACGCGCGGTTTTCCAACCCTGGTATCGGTACGTCGGGGAATTATAAAACATCGTTTGTTGAGATGTTTAGAAGACCTGTGATCGGGAGTGGAGGGCTGGGGTGTGTTTGTTGTTGAGAAGATTAGTAGTAACGTCATCGGGACTGGAGGGCTGGGGTGTGCTGGTAGATAGATATATTGATAGATACATAGATAGGTAGACACAGATGATGAAAGCAAATGTTTCGCTGAGTAGGTTGTTTAACACACACACACACACACACACACACGCACGCACGCACACACACACACACACACACACACACACACATGTGTTCCTTAGTATTCCCACTTCCATACACCAACAAACACGAACTCTCTCCATAGAAGAACAGAAAAGAACCATCTGTACAGCATGTTTATTGTTTATGTGGACATATCTGTAGCATGATTCTTGGCTGATCTAGTTTCCAACAGACAGTCCTGTATGCTGAATGTTTTACACATTGTTCACCAGGAGTGCATGCTAGCTTGGCATTCTTCAATGCTGTCAAAATGGTACCGATTACGAGCACATCTTCCGTAAAGGAAACAGTTCGCACGCCCCAGTCCGTTCGTTGTATTTGTAGAATGGCCCGGAACTATGACACCATCCTAAGGCTCCCTTCAGGTCACACGCTGAAACACAAGCCCTTAGAGTTTCATGTATGGACAGGTGCACATTAATAAGAGAATTGATTCATTAACAACGTCATCATCCCAGGGTGGGCATGTCCATGGGTGCTCCGATCACCTCCTCGACGTATAAATACTGTCGACACCTTTGCTGTCGATCGTGTCGGTCTAACGGCGCAAGAACGCAGCTCTCCTGTAAACTGGTACAACGCAATCACGTCCGGAAAAAAAACCCCCGGATGAACGCAGCAGAAGAAGAAGAAATAACTTCATCTTCTTCTTCTTCTTCTTCTTCTTCTTCTTCTTCTTCTTCTTCTTCTTCTTCTTCTTCTTCTTCTTCTTCTTCTTCTTCTTCTTATTCTTCTTCTTCTTCTTCTTCGTTCTTCTATTCTTCTTCTTCTTCTTCTTCTTCTTCTTCTTCTTCTTCTTCTTCTTCTTCTTCTTCTTCTTCTTCTTCTTCTTCTTCTTCTTCTTCTTCTTCTTCTCTTCTTCTTCTTCTTCTCTCTTCTTCTTCTTGCTGCTGCTGCTGCTGCTACTCCTACTGCTACTCCTACTCCTCCTCCCCCTCTCCCTCCTTCTTCTCTTCGTTTTCTTCTTTCTCTCTTCCTTCTTCTGCTTTTACTTCTTCATTTCTCTGCTTCTTCTGTGCCATTTAACTCAGTGAAGTGGTTTTTCTAGCGTGCGTTGGTGGTGGTGGTGGTGAGGGTAGGGGGGGGGGGGGGGAGGTATTGAAAGATGCAAAGATCTTGTATGCTGTATATCACATGCTCTTTATGGTGAGGGGAGGGGGGAGGTATTGAAAGATGCAAACATCTTGTATGCTGTATATCACATGCTCTTTATGGTGAGGGTAGGGGGGGGGAGGTATTGAAAGATGCAAAGATCTTGTATGCTGTATATCACATGCTCTTTATGGTGAGGGGGAGGGGGGAGGTATTGAAAGATGCAAACATCTTGTATGCTGTATATCACATGCTCTTTATGGTGAGGGTAGGGGGGGAGGTATTGAAAGATGCAAAGATCTTGTATGCTGTATATCACATGCTCTTTATGGTGAGGGGAGGGGGGGGGGGGAGGTATTGAAAGATGCAAAGATCTTGTATGCTGTATATCACATGCTCTTTATGGTGAGGGGAGGGGGGAGGTATTGAAAGATGCAAAGATCTTGTATGCTGTATATCACATGCTCTTTATGGTGAGGGGAGGGAGGGAGGTATTGAAAGATGCAAAGATATTGCATGCTGTATATCACATGCTCTTTATAAGTTGGTTATCATTTCTCTAAGGTAGTTCTTGATATCATCACTCAATCGTTGACGTGCTCTTCACCTTGCTTTGTACCTATCATAAGCCTTTAATATGGTTCTTTGTAGCAGGTTTTACCAGTGCTGTCGTGTGAGGTTGGCAACTCATTTAATATGTTTGTTTAATGAAGTGCATGACTGGTTCCAGTCTTCTAATTTCCTCATTCCTGATTATATCTCTTACGATTACTCCCACATCTCTTCTAAGACATCCCATCTCGGTTGTTATGATTGTGCGCTCTTTAGTCGCAGTAGGACATCCATGTTTGACATTGTAGCATAATGTCGGCTAAAAATAGCTCTTCTGAGATTGTCTTTATGACATATTGGTATCTTGCTATGCGACAGAAGTGGCGCTAGTTTCCCTGTACCTGATTTGCCTTTGCACAGAGTGTGCTGATTTCTCTACTCATTTCCGCATCTGAAAGGAAAATTGACCATAGATAATGAAACATGCCCTGGTTCACTAACATTAAGGTGATTGCCCTTGGTAGCAATGCTACAACATAAACAAGTTCACGGGGTTAAAGGGGCATTCCCCGGGGAGGGCTGAAAAAGAAGGGTAAAAAGACAAGTGAAAAACATTGAGGGACAGTTGAGATTTGGGACCCGACAGTGGAGGTCGGCGGTCGGAAAAAGGTTGAATAGTAAAGGAGTTAGCTAGAGAACTCCGCCCTGTGTTTTTCAGTGAGAGTAATTCGGAGGCTAAGTATTAAAGACTGAGCCCAGTTGTCAGCAGTAATAGTGGTTGGGACTACATGTACTGTTCCTGTGCCTATGCAATGTATAGATTTTTATAATGATGAACGTTCCCGAGGAATAATGTTGTATCCAGTGGTTCAAATTAAAGTATTGTGTGCGCATTCTAGTGATTGGTATTGATGCATCGTGGTTGATCAGTTGTCCAACACAACATTCACACTGACATACCCTAGACACAACCATAGCCACTCCATCTGTCACTCTGTCATCATTCACTTTGTGACAGATATTTACATTCCACGGTCTTTATTTTGTTTTGACCGGATTTTTGACTGTCTGCCTATCACCATTGTCTCTGTCTTTTCAATGCTTATTTTCATGTTATGTTCCTGACACATGTAACTGACTTGATTTAGATGGTTCTGGAGGCTGATGACACCGTCTTGATAGCAAACAAGGCAGACGGATCTGCATTGTATAAAGTGAAAACAATTGGTCTTAGCTCGAATAATAGAAAGAAAGAAGTCATGGTGATATCACAGAAACAGTTTGTGCCGAAATGTGTAATTAAAATTCAGGACGGCATTTTGTGCAGCCATTCAAATACCTAGGCATATAGATAACATCAGATGGAAGATACATCACTGAGATAAAGATCAGAATATGGCAAGCAAATTCTGCATTATTGTCAGAGTCTAAAGTATTGCCAGCAGAGATGCAGGGACATCGTTACGCCCGCCAGGTGAATAGTTCCTAGCGGGGATGCCGTAACATCGTTACGCCCGCCAGGCGAGTATTAGTTACCTGCCTGCGAGGTTGCCGGCTGACGAGACAGGCAGCGGTCAGGCAAGGACAAAGCAGGACGCACGCAGGCCTCGTGAAGCCACTTCAGGTGGGCAGGCGCGTTGCGAGAAATAGCCAGACAGCTCTGGGACACGGACTCGACTGGACGTATGATGGGAGAAAGGCTTGTGTAGTTTCTGTGGCCCGAAAGTCGAGTGCTTGTACATCTTGTGAGACTGATTGTAAGCTGTAGGTTGCCTGTAAGTGTATTGTTATAACTTATGTATTGTGATGATCATCTCTAGATCGTGATCTGTAAATAAATCCATCGAAACTTAGTGTCGTTGAGTCTCAAGTCAAATCACGTTGTATTTGTACTGTCTCACATGTGTTAGGTTAACGAGCCAGGTTAAAGACCCTGACAATTATATCAAATGAAGAACGTCTTGTGCAATATGTCATTGTCCGTGACGGCTAGAAATATAGTTATTGAATGTACATAGAACTAATTTTATCATACGGCTGCGAATCATGGACAATTAGTAAACAGGCCACACACACACACACAAAAACCCTTGGAGATGTGCTTTTATAGAGAATGCTGAAAATTAATTGGACAACCACAATGAGCAATCAGGACGTTTATATGTGAGCTGAGTCGCAAATACAACTTATCACAAACAGCAGAAAGAGGCAATCATCGTATTTTGGACACGTTATGAGACAACACAAACTGGAACATGCTATGAAAACAGGAAAGATTTGCGGACAGAGAGATAGAGGAAAGCAGCGTGAGGAGAATCTTGACACTCTTATGTCATGGCACGGAAGGGAGTCAGCACACGAACTGATCCATGACCTCGGAGATTGCAATTTGTGGGAAGACATGATCATCCACGCAAGTCGGCAAGGCACTGGATGATGATGATGATGATGATGATGATGATGATGATGATGATGATGATGATGATGATGATGATGACGATGATGATGATGATGATGATGATGATGATGATGATGATGATGATGACGATGATGATGATGATGATGATGATGATGATGATGATGATGATGATGATGATGATGATGATGATGATGATGATGATGATGACGATGATGATGATGATGATGATGATGATGATGATGATGATGATGATGATGATGATGATGAATGATGATGATGATGATGATGATGATGATGATGATGATGATGATGATGATGATGATGATGATGATGATGATGATGATGATGATGATGATGATGATGATGATGATGATGATGATGATGATGATGATGATGCCTATGATGGTGATGATGATGATGAAGGCTCCCTTCTTGCATTATCTGCTGCTGTGAACGCTTTGTCATCATCGGATAATAATTCTAACATGTTATCTTCTGTGTCGCTGTTATCTTAACGCCATATGCTGTCAATGTATGTTATAACACGTAGAGAGGAGGGCACACATCCTTGTGGTACACCTGCATTTATTGCAATATGTCAATGTATGTTATAACACGTAGAGAGGAGGGCACACATCCTTGTGGTACACCTGCATTTATTGCAATATGTCAATGTATGTTATAACACGTAGAGAGGAGGGCACACATCCTTGTGGTACACCTGCATTTATTGCCATATGCTGTCAATGTATGTTATAACACGTAGAGAGGAGGGCACACATCCTTGTGGTACACCTGCATTTATTGCAATATGTGTTGACCTTCCTGCCTTTGTTCGTACGCAGCATTGACATGACTTATATACACTTTTGCAAACATTCATTAGATGTTTGCTAATACCTCAGTTTCTTATTCAAACCCAGGATACATTGCTGTCGACTCTGTTTCCCCGAACTATACATACAACTGTACTGGCCTGGGTGTATTAAACTGCTTTTTCTGTCAGTTATTTAATTGTCAATGTTGCGTCTGTGATACTTCTGTTTGATATAAAAGCCATCTGGGCTTCTGATAATTGTTCTTCAAGTAATGGTCTCATCTTCCTCCAATGACTGGCAAACATGTTCCCTGTGTGGCTAAGTGGATCGACTCCTATACCATTGGTACAATCTTTCTTATTGCCTATTTCCCCAAACTGGTGTAATTATTGCGGTTTGCCAATTATCTGTTGTTTCTTGGTCTGAGAAAACGATCAGGACAATTCGTCTGAGCCATTTTCGCCCTATTTCTCCAGCTGCTTTGATGACTTGTTATGGTAAATCATCAATGCCTGTCGCTTTCTGCTTTGGTGCCATTTTAATAACTTGTTCAACTTCTGCCAGTGATACTTCCGGCTCTTCTTTATCTACTTCTGCTTATAATATTTTTTTTTTAACTTCCGTCTGGTTTATATAAAGTACGCATTTCTTTAAAATAATGTCTCCATCTGTTCAAGATTATTTTGGGGGTTAGAATCGGTTGCCTTTGTTCATCATTTAGTATTAATGTTAGGTTATTGTCAAAAAGCTGCTAATAGACAAGATAGAAGAACTATGGAAATAGACTCAAACAAGATAGAGAGGACATAGCTATCTAGGAGCTAGGGGACAGAAAGGACAGAAGCACGAGAGAGAACTATGAATAGTTCTCCAACTGGACACACTCGTGTCCTAAAAGGGGACAACGTAAGACGTGAGCTGGGGTTACCCAGGATAGAATGGGGGAAACCCACATCACGAGAAGTGTCCAGGGAAAACACTGGTAACTCCAACCGGGTGACCAGTAATTAACGGCGTGCTGGAACACCGAGCACGCAAACCAGCTAACCCACGAAGGGTCTATCGCTTGTGGCTGTACACGCCACGAAGATCCTCAGACCGGGACTCGACAGCCTAGGAGACGGACTGCTGTATTCGCTAGGAATACTGTGTTGCTTAGAAAGGACCGTACTAATAGATATGACTTAGACTACTTAACTTTGATAGAGATTACCATCGATACCATCTCTCATTTAACATCATCACAATATACCATGATATGTATTAACCATATGGCTATCCGCTCGCCGAGCTATTGTAAATTAAGCTCAGAATAAACTTGTATTATACTTGTATCTTTTTGCATAACCTTCGTGTTATCATTGCTTGTGGTACAAAAGCGGAATCCTTGTATACCTGTTAAAGTTGAGTTGCTGACAGGCAGATTACGCATTGTCTTGTATAATGCCTCTTACTTTATGGTAATAGTTTCTTCCTGCTGTTTTTTCTTCTTCTACCAACATTTCTCGTAACTTTCCCCATAAAATTCTCTTACCTTTTCCTATTGTTCTGTTTGTTTCTCCTCTGATTTGTCTGCATTCTGAATAGTTTTCTTCTTTTTTGCTCTTTAACCAACAATTATAAGCTTTCTTCTTCTTATTCACAATTCATTTATTTCATTATTCCACTATTCTGATATTCTGCAACCTATGTTTTTTGTTCCACATATTTCGTTGGCTGCTTCGACAATAATTACATTGAAATCAAACCATTCTTCAATTACTATAAGCGACTTCTGAAGCATGTTTTCATAACTTTGTTGTGAATTTTCTTGGAAGGCTTTTCCATGTTCTTCGCCATTTAGTTTGTTTTTTCCTTTCCAATTGATAACTTCGGTGTTCTGTTTCTTCTTTCTTCTGTTTGTGATCAATTTGGCAGTTCTATCTACTACCGTCATATTATGATTTGTGTCGAGGCTCATATTGGATGTGTCTCTGGCATCTGTGACTTCACATAAGTCTATTTTCCTTGTCTACATATAATTCTGGGTCTTTCCATTTATACCACGTGATCACCTGAGAGGTTTACTTCAGGGTCTTTCCATTTATACCACGTGATCACCTGAGAGGTTTACTTCAGGGTCTTTCCATGTATACCACGTGGCAACGTGAGAGGTTGACTTCTGGTTCCTTCCATTTATGTAACGTTACCACCTGAGGGGTTTACTTCTGGGTTTAGTTTAGTTTAGTCGACGGATCCGCATCACGGCACACGGGTGTAACCCATAAAGTGGTCCATTCTACTCCTAACTTAAGCCTGAATCCGGAGAATCTCAGCCCAGTGCACGAACTTCGTAGCACAGGCTAGGATCCTGAAATACTTTTTGGTAGATTTTTAACTCGAAATTTTGCCCGGGCAACGCCGTTAGGCAACTCTTTTTCGATTTCCAACTGCCAAGGGATAAGTGTACGTGCGCAACAACACACGGGCATCCGATCTCACTACCCTGAGACCAGGGTAAATGTTATTACTAGAAGTCCACGTGAAAAAAAATCCCAACCCTCACCGGTTTTAAACCCGAGACCTCCAACACTCGAGGCGGACACCATACCTCGAGGCCACTCAACCCCCTGGCACTTCTGGGTCATTCCAATTATATAACGTGAACACGGGACCTCCAGCACTCGAGGTGGATACTACCCGAGGCCACTCAACCCCCTGGCACTTCTGGGTCATTCCAATTATATAACGTGAACACGGGACCTCCAGCACTCGAGGTGGACACCATACCTCGAGGCCACTCAACCCCCTGGCACTTCTGGGTCATTCCATTTATATCACGTGAACACCAGAGTCTCTCCATGTTGAATGAGAAGTGCAATCAGGGCAGGAAATAGACAGCCAGCCTTCATGCTTGTATCAGGGCAGGAAATAGACAGCCCAGACTTCATGCTTGTATCAGGGCAGGAAATAGACAGCCCAGCCTTCATGCTTGTATCAGGGCAGGAAATAGAATCCCATCCTTCATGCTTGTATCAGGCAGGAAATAGACAGCCCAGCCTGCATGCTTGTATCATGGTAGGAAATAGACAGCCCAGCCTTCATGCTTGTATCATGGCAGGAAATAGACAGCCCAGCCTTCATGCTTGTATCAGGGCAGGAAATAGACAGCCCAGCCTTCATGCTTGTATCAGGGCAGGAAATAGACAGCCCAGCCTTCATGCTTGTATCAGGGCAGGAAATAGACAGCCCAGCCTTCATGCTTGTATCAGGGCAGGAAATAGACAGCCCAGCCTTCATGCTTGTATCAGGGCAGGAAATAGACAGCCCAGCCTTCATGCTTGTATCAGGGCAGGAAATAGACAGCCCAGCCTTCATGCTTGTATCAGGGCAGGAAATAGACAGCCCAGCCTTCATGCTTGTATCAGGGCAGGAAATAGACAGCCCAGCCTTCATGTTTGTATCAGGGCAGGAAATAGACAACCCAGTCTTCATGCTTGTATCGTGTGCTAGTACCATACAGTCATTATCATCCCACTCATAATCATATGTTACGTCAATAAACGCCGGCAGTCAAGGTTCCATAAGAGATCCCAGAGAACCTTCCTCACATTACATTTATTATATAATAGCTCTCCACCAGATCCCAGAGTGCCTTCCTCACATCACATTTAACATATAGTAACTCTCCATCAGATCCCAGAGAGCTTTCCCTACATCACATTTATCATAAAGTAGCCCTATACCAGATCCTAGAGAGCCTTCCTCACAACACACTTACCATACTGTGGTTCTTCACCAGATACCAGAGTGCCTTCCTCACATCACATTTATCATACAGTAACTCTCCATCAGATCCCAGACAGCTTTTCCTACATCACATTTATCATAATGTAGCCCTATACCAGATCCCAGAGAGCTTTTCCTACATCACATTTATCATAATGTAGCCCTATACCAGATCCCAGAGAGCCTTCCCCACAACACACTTACCATATTGTAGTCTCCGCAATGAAGGTTGGCTGCAATGGATCTCCAACACTGTCTGTCTCTTGCCTTGACTGTACATTCTGTCAGGCTGATGTTCGTCCATCTCTTGATGTTATCCTCCCACTTGTATCGTTGTCTACCTCTTGCTCGCTTGCCCTCAACCTTACCTTCCAGTATGGTTTTTCTAAGAGTATCACGTCTTTTAACCAGATCCCAGAGAGCCTTCCCCACAACACATCTACCATACAGTAGCTCTCCGCCTGATCCCAGAGAGTCTTCCCGACATCACATCTACCATACAATACTTCAATGCCACATCCCGGAGACCTTTGCCACATCACATTTGCCATAAAGTAACTCTCCGCACATAGGAGCAGCAACAGCTAATCTCTCAGTCCGTTCATTGCCCCGCACTCCTGCATGCTCTGGGCAGAAAATCCACAACACAATCTCTTTCTGCGTCCTGTCGAGCGATCCAAGTCACTCCACCCGGAGCCTTGCAGTTTCCACTCTCCACACAAACTCACTGTATACTATAAACGCAACCACTAAATGCTGCATAGATGCTGTACATACAATCACAAAACAAATGATGGACTGTGTGCAACTTACGATTGTCTTTTCCTAGAGCTTGCAGACAGAGAAAGCCCAACAACAGCACACACCAAACGGCTTTCATGTTGGAGATCACGGTCAGTGTTTGCAGTGTGGTAGACTTGTTGGCAATCAGATTCCCTGATCAGAATGCTAGTGTTGTTGGTTGTTGATCACCTGGCAGTTGGACTATCTCGTACAGCGTGGTAGACTTGTTGGCAATCAGATTCTCTGATCAGAATGCTGGTGTTGTTCGTTGTTGATCACCTGGCAGTTGGACTATCTCGTCTGCTCGTATTGTCTTGTTTATATTCTCTAGAACAGACAGTACTAACTAATAAACAAAGAGGTACCAGCTGTCATTTATGGTATCATCTGTCGACGTTTATATGTCTATTTGGTTGGGCCATCAACTTTGAACTTGTTTACCAGTCGTCAGTTAATGTCATAAAAAGATAAATCGCACATTGAAAAATACACCCACGGCTGTAAAAGGACATTTACTTGAGTAATTAAAGCCGAGATTTGAGACTAGACCAGGCAATATAAGCATCGACAGGTTATGACACCTGTTCCCGCCAATGACAACAGCTCTAGCGCAGGGGGATGAGTACTCTTCGATGCACGCCTATATAGTACACACTTAAGTAGGAAGCTCCTTTCCTTGACACGCGTTGCTTTTCACAATGGTATGAGGGTCGGTTGTTCTGAAAACAATGACGAAATTTGACCACAATGATGGTCTGATAAAGAAGGATTTGCCACTGGATTTGACCGGTGTCCTATAATGATGATTCTCCTTTCTTTCTCTGCAATTCTTGTCTTCAGTTACATGATAATAAACTCCCCTCCCTCACTCTGTCTGTCTGTCTGTCTGTCTGTCTGTCTGTCTGTCTGTCTGTCTGTCTGTCTGTCTGTCTGTCTGTCTGTCTGTCTGTCTGTTTGTCTGTCTGTCTGTCTGTCTGTCTGTCTGTCTGTCGTTTTGTCAGTTTCCTTGTCTGGCTGTCTGTTTGTCTGTGTGTCTATATGTCTCTCTGTTTGTCTATGTCTAAATCGATCTCTGTATCTCTGACTATCTGTGTGTCTGTTTGTATGTCTGTATATATATATATATCTGTGTCTGTGTCTTCCTCTATCTCCATCTGTCTTTCGCTGTCTGTCTCTCTGTCTATTGTCTCTCCCTGTCTATGTCTATCGGTATCTTTCTGTGTCTCTACCTGTCTCTATCCCGTCTCAGTGTGGCGTTATCTATGTCTGTCTGTCTGTCTGTCTGTCTGTCTCTCTGTCTGTCTCTGATATTGTCGTCCACGTGGTAATGTAGTCCAGACAGCGGTGATGTGGCCTCTAGCAGGCTTGCCTGACCGCCCGGAAGTCATGAGTTCTAATCCCTACCGTTAACTCACCTGAGTTCTGAGCCCTACCCAGTCCAACATGGCTACAAGAACATGTACGGGAAGTAAGGCGGCCGGAGTGATTCTGTTATCACGTGATAGTGCCGACATAACTATAGAACATGTGGGTCTAGCACCCTGTACACATCACAGATCAGATATAAACATGACCTGTTAGTGCCGAGTTGTCTATACAACATGTGGGTCCAGCACCATGTACACAACACGACACATCAGATATAAACATGACCTGTTAGTGCCGAGTTGTCTATACAACATGTGGGTCTAGCACCATGTACACAACACGACTCATCAGATATAAACATGACCTGTTAGTGCCGAGTTGTCTATACAACATGTGGGTCTAGCACCATGTACACAACACGACACATCAGATATAAACATGACCTGTTAGTGCCGAGTTGTCTATACAACATGTGGGTCTAGCACCATGTACACAACACAATACATCAGATATAAACATGACCTGTTAGTGCCGAGTTGTCTATACAACATGTGGGTCTAGCACCATGTACACAACACGACTACATCAGATATAAACATGACCTGTTAGTGCCGAGTTGTCTATACAACATGTGGGTCTAGCACCATGTACACAACACGACTACATCAGATATAAACATGACCTGTTAGTGCCGAGTTGTCTATACAACATGTGGGTCCAGCACCATGTACACAACACCACACATCAGATATAAACATGACCTGTTAGTGTCGAGTTGTCTATACAACATGTGGGTCCAGCACCATGTACACAACACGACACATCAGATATAAACATGACCTGTCAGTGCCGAGTTGTCTATACAACATGTGGGTCTAGCACCATGTTAACAACACGACTCATCAGATATAAATATGACCTGAATGTTGCTAGTGTTACCTGGTCTCCCAGCTCCAGCCAGCCTAGAATGTTGCTAGTGTTACCTGGTCTCCCAGCTCCTAGCCAGCCTAGAATGTTGCTAGTGTTACCTGGTCTCCTAGCTCCATCCAGCCTAGAATGTTGCTAGTGTTACCTGGTATCCCAGCTCCAGCCAGCCTAGAATGTTGCTAGTGTTACCTGGTCTCCCAGCTCCAGCCAGCCTAGAATGTTGCTAGTGTTACCTGGTCTCCCAGCTCCAGCCAGCCTAGAATGTTGCTAGTGTTACCTGGTCTCCTAGCTCCATCCAGCCTAGAATGTTGCTAGTGTTACCTGGTATCCCAGCTCCAGCCAGCCTAGAATGTTGCTAAGTGTTACCTGGTCTCCCAGCTCCAGCCAGCCTAGAATGTTGCTAGTGTTACCTGGTCTCCCAGCTCCAGCCAGCCTAGAATGTTGCTAGTGTTACCTGGTCTCCCAGCTCCAGCCAGCCTAGAATGTTGCTAGTGTTACCTGGTCTCCCAAATCAAATCAAATCAACTTTATTAGGGTCACAAATTGGGCGCGCAGGCCCGTCTTACATTCGGCCCTTTCAATCACTCGTCTTTCGTTCATCATGAGCATTATACATTTACATAGGAAGAAAAATAAACATTGTGAAATGAATGTTGTAAACATAAACAAGGCTAATTACCATGTTATGAGGCCCATCTCCCACCTACCCATACATCACCCCACCCACACAACCCCACCTACCCACACACACGCGCACCAAGGGACACATAAACACACCCACCTACCCACACACACGCACACCAAGGGACACATACATACCCCACCAACCGACCCATCCCCCTCCCGCACATCCCCCACCCACACACACTGCCCTCACCTGATCCCCCAACCAAAACACACTCGCCACCCACAAACATTCCCCCACCAACCCACACATCCCACGCCCATCCACATCTTAACCCACATATCCTCTCCCCACCCACACCTCAAACCACCCATCCCTTAGCCACATCTCCATCGACAACATATTCCCCACCCATGCACACAATCCCCCACCAACCCACACATCGCACATTCACTCACACATCCCCAAACCATACACACACATCCCCACCAACTGACATGTTCCCCTCCCCCAACCACACACACCTCCCTAACCACCCATACATCCCCAATCCACACACACACCCCACCACCACCCACACATACAACTTCCACCCACCCACACATGCCTTAACCTAAACCCCACCACGCAATCCCCCACCCGCACATCACATACACCCCCTACCACGCACTATTCCCAACCCACGCACCACACACACACATATCCCTCACCAACGCATCCCCACTTACACACCACACACATATCCCCCACCCAGATACCACACACTATTCCCACCCACACCCACACAGATACCCTTACCCATCCACCCCACATACCCCCACTCACACACCACAAAAACCCCCACCCAACACACATACCTCACTCACACAATATCCCCAACCAACACACCACACACCTCTCCCCACCCACACACGCATTCCCTACCCGTCCACCAAACACACTCACTCACGGATACATCCTCCACTACGCACTCACACACCCCCACCCACCCACCCCCAACCAAACATCTCTCGATCACAATACCCTACCCACACACATCCTCCACCCACTCACACATCCCACCCCGACACATACAACTCCCTTACCTACCTACACATCCCTAAGCCACTCACACACCCCCACCCACACATTCCCCACCCATACACACACACATCTCCCACCCACACACCCCCGCATACTTCCCCCAACCACCACAATCTCCTACTCACCCACACATATACCCCACCCATACGCACATTCCCCGCACCCATCACACACATCCCCCACACCACACACTATCCTCCACCCATACCACCACAAACATACCCTCCACCCACACATCATTCACACATCCTCCACCAACACACCGCACACATATCTCAAACCCACACACCATACACTTCTCCCCACCCGCCCTTGCATCCCCAATCAACCCAACACAATCCCTTATCCACACAACCCCGCCTCCCACACATACTTCCTCAAACCATCCACACATCTCCACCCACATAAACACACATCCCCCGCATCCGTCCCATACACATATCCTCCACCCATACACACATCCCCCACACCCATTCCAACACCCCTACTTTCACCCCCACACATCCCACCAACACCCACAAATACCACTACCCACCAAAACCCACACACCCCACCCATCCAAACGCATACCCCCAAGCACACACCCCCACCAACACTTATCCCCACACTCACACATATCCTCCACATACAGTCACACTTCCTCACATCTAGACACATACAAAATGTCTCACGTTAGTATTGAAACTAGTATGAAAAATCTCCCACACTTTACTCACACACATACACTGACACTTGTCATGAGCAGTCTCATAAACATGTTAAACATGGAGAAAAATGTGTACATAAAATGTATGTGACGTAAAAATAGTGATGCTCTCTCTCTATCTCTCTCTCTCTCACACACACGCATACACACACACACACACATTCACTCTCCCGCTCATTCTTTCACTTTCATGCTCACTCGTTCTGTCTCTCATTCACACTCACTGACTCTCTCACTCAAAATACAGTGATGAACATGAGTTTATATTATGCATGATAAAATCAAATGGTATTTAACTGATAATATGACAGATGAGAATACACAAACATATGGATTCGCGTGTTACATAACATGCGTGTTACATGACATGCATCTGCTCAGCTCTCTCTCTCTCTCTCTCTCTCTCTCTCTCTCTCTCTCTCTCTCTCTCTCTCTCTCTCTCTCTGTATTCTTTCATATACACACACTCACACGCATGCGCGCGCTCACACACACACCAGCCAGCCTAGAATGTTGCTAGTGTTACCTGGTCTCCCAGCTCCAGCCAGCCTAGAATGTTGCTAGTGTTACCTGGTCTCCCAGCTTCAGCCAGCCTAGAATGTTGCTAGTGTTACCTAGTCTCCCAGCTCCAGCCAGCCTAGAATGTTGCTAGTGTTACCTGGTCTTCCAGCTCCAGCCAGCCTAGAATGTTACTAGTGTTACCTGGTCTCCCAGCTCCAGTCAGCCTAGAATGTTGCTAGTGTTACCTGGTCTCACAGCTCCAGCATCGCTAGAATGTTGCTAGTGTTACCTGGTCTACCAGCTCCACAAAGCATAGAATGTTTCTAGTGTTACCTGGTCTCCCAGCTCCACTCAGCCTAGAATGTTGCTACTGTTACCTGGTCTCTCAGCTCCAGCCAGACTAAAATGATGCAAGTGTTGCCAGGTCTCCGAGCTCCAGTCTAGAATGTTGCTAGTGTTTCCTGGTCTCCCAGCTCCACAAAGCATAGAATGTTGCTAGTGTTACCTGGTCTCCCAGCTCCACAAAGCATAGAATGTTGCTAGTGTTAGCTGGTCTTTCAGCTCTAGCCTAGAATGTTGCTAGTGTTACCTGGTCTTCCATCTCCAGCCAGCCTAGAATGTGGCTAGTGTCACCTGGTCTCCCAGCTCCAGCCACCTTATAATGTTGCTAGTGTTAGCTGGTCTCCCAGCTCCACCCAGCCTAGAATGTTGCTAGTGTTACCTGGTCTCCCAGCTCCAGCCTAGAATGTTGCTAGTGTTACCTGGTCTCCCAGCTCCAGCCTAGAATGTTGCTAGTGTTATCTGGTCTCCCAGCTCCAGCCTAGAATGTTGCTAGTGTTACCTGGTCTCTCAGCTCCAGCCAGCCTAGAATTTTGCTAGTGCCACCTGATCTCCCAGCTCCAGCTTAGAATGATGCTAGTGTTACCTGGTCTCCCAGCTCTACCCTAGAATGTTGCTAGTGTCACCTGGTCTCCCCGCTTCACCCTAGAATGCTGCTAGTGTTACCTGGTCTCTCAGCTCCACCATGCCTTGAATGTTGCCAGTGTTATCTTTGCTCCCACCTCCTCACAGCGTAGAATGTTGATAGTGTTACCTGGTCTCCCAGCTCCAGCCAGACTAGAATGTTGCTAGTGTTACCTGGTCTCCCAGCTCCAGCCAACCTAGAATGTTACTATTGTTACCTGGTTTCCCAGCTTCAACCTAGTATGTTGCTAGTGTTAGCTGGTCTCCAAACTCAAGCCAGCCAAGAATGTTGCTAGTGTTACCTGGTCTCCCAGCTCCAGCAAGCCTAGAATGTTGCTAGTGTTACCTGGTGTCCCAGCTCCAGCCTAGAATGTTGCTAGTGTTACCTGGTCTCCCAGCTCCACTCAGCCTAGAATGTTGCTAGTGTTACCTGGTCTCCCAGCTCCAGCCAACCTAGAATGTTACTATTGTTACCTGGTCTCCCAGCTCCAGCTTAGAATGTTGCTAGTGTTACCTGGTCTCCAAGCTCAAGATAGCCTAGAATGTTGCTGGTGTTACCTGGTCTCCCAGCTCCAGCCAGCCTAGAATGTTGCTAGTGTTACCTGTTCTCCCAGCTCCAGCATCCCTAGAATGTTGCTAGTGTTACCTGGTCTACCAGCTCTACAAAGCATAGAATGTTTCTAGTGTTACCTGGTCTCCCAGCTCCACTCAGCCTAGAATGTCGCTACTGTTACCTGGTCTCTCAGCTCCAGCCAGACTAGAATGTTGCAAGTGTTACCTGGTCTCCGAGCTCCAGTCTAGAATGTTGCTAGTGTTTCCTGGTCTCCCAGCTCCACAAAGCATAGAATGTTTCTAGTGTTACCTTGTCTCCCAGCTCCACAAAGCATAGAATGTTGCTAGTGTTAGCTGGTCTTTCAGCTCTAGCCTAGAATGTTGCTAGTGTTACCTGGTCTCCTATCTCCAGCCAGCCTAGAATGTGGCTAGTGTCACCTGGTCTACCAGCTCCATCCTAAAATGTTGCTAATGTTACCTGGTCTCCCAGCTCCAGCCAGCCTAGAATGTTGCTAGTTTTACCTGGTCTACCAGCTCCACAAAGCATAGAATGTTTCTAGTGTTACCTGGTCTCCCAGCTCCACTCAGCCTAGAATGTTGCTACTGTTACCTGGTGTCTCAGCTCCAGCCAGACTAGAATGTTGCAAGTGTTACCTGGTCTCCGAGCTCCAGTCTAGAATGTTGCTAGTGTTTCCTGGTCTCCCAGCTCCACAAAGCATAGAATTTTTCTAGTGTTACCTTGTCTCCCAGCTCCACAAAGCATAGAATGTTGCTAGTGTTAGCTGGTCTTTCAGCTCTAGCCTAGAATGTTGCTAGTGTTACCTGGTCTCCTATCTCCAGCCAGCCTAGAATGTGGCTAGTGTCACCTGGTCTCCCAGCTCCAGCCACCCTAGAATGTTGCTAGTGTTAGCTGGTCTCCCAGCTCCACCCAGCCTAGAATGTTGCTAGTGTTACCTGGTCTCCCAGCTCCAGCCTAGAATGTTGCTAGTGGTACCTAGTCTGCCAGCTCCAGTCTAGAATGTTGCTAGTGTTACCTGGTCTCCCAGCTCCAGACCTAGAATGTTGCTAGTGTTACCTGGTCTCCCACCTCCAGGATAGAATGTTGCTAGTGTTACCTGGTCTCTCAGCTCCAGCATCCCTAGAATGTTGCTAGTGTTACCTGGTCTACCAGCTCTACAAAGCATAGAATGTTTCTAGTGTTACCTGGTCTCCCAGCTCCACTCAGCCTAGAATGTCGCTACTGTTACCTGGTCTCTCAGCTCCAGCCAGACTAGAATGTTGCAAGTGTTACCTGGTCTCCGAGCTCCAGTCTAGAATGTTGCTAGTGTTTCCTGGTCTCCCAGCTCCACAAAGCATAGAATGTTTCTAGTGTTACCTTGTCTCCCAGCTCCACAAAGCATAGAATGTTGCTAGTGTTAGCTGGTCTTTCAGCTCTAGCCTAGAATGTTGCTAGTGTTACCTGGTCTCCTATCTCCAGCCAGCCTAGAATGTGGCTAGTGTCACCTGGTCTACCAGCTCCATCCTAAAATGTTGCTAATGTTACCTGGTCTCCCAGCTCCAGCCAGCCTAGAATGTTGCTAGTTTTACCTGGTCTACCAGCTCCACAAAGCATAGAATGTTTCTAGTGTTACCTGGTCTCCCAGCTCCACTCAGCCTAGAATGTTGCTACTGTTACCTGGTGTCTCAGCTCCAGCCAGACTAGAATGTTGCAAGTGTTACCTGGTCTCCGAGCTCCAGTCTAGAATGTTGCTAGTGTTTCCTGGTCTCCCAGCTCCACAAAGCATAGAATTTTTCTAGTGTTACCTTGTCTCCCAGCTCCACAAAGCATAGAATGTTGCTAGTGTTACCTGGTCTCCCAGCTCCAGACCTAGAATGTTGCTAGTGTTACCTGGTCTCCCACCTCCAGTCTAGAATGTTGCTAGTGTTACCTGGTCTCCCAGCTCCAGCCTAGAATGTTGCTAGTGTTACCTGGTCTCCCACCTCCAGGATAGAATGTTGCTAGTGTTACCTGGTCTCTCAGCTCCAGCCAGCCTAGAATGTTGCTAGTGTTACCTGGCCTCCCAGCTCCAGCCTAGAATTTTGCTAGTGCCACCTGGTCTCCCAGCTCCAGCATAGAATGTTGCTAGTGTTACCTGGTCTCCCAGCTCCACCCTAGAATGTTGCTAGTGTCACCTGGTCTCCCAGCTCCAGCCTAGATAGTTGCTAGTGATTCCTGGTCTCCCAGCTCCACCCTAGAATGTTGCTAGTGTTACCTGGTCTCCCAGCTCCAGCCTAGATAGTTGCTAGTGTTACCTGGTCTCCCAACTCCAGCCTATAATGTTGCTAGTGTTACCTGGTCTCCCAGGTCAAGCCAGCCTATAATGTTGCTAGTGTTACCCGGTCTCCCGCAGCTCCAGCCAGCCTAGAATGTTGCTAGTGTTACCTGGTCTCCCAGCTCCACCCAGCCTAGAATGTTGCTAGTGTTACCTGGTCTCCCAGCTCCACCCAGCCTAGAATGTTGCTAGTGTTACCTGGTCTCCCAGCTCCACATAGCCTAGAATGTTGCTAGTGTTACCTGGTCTCCCAGCTCCACCCAGCCTAGAATGTTGCTAGTGGTACCTGGTCTCTCAGCTCCACCATGCCTAGTAAGTTGCCAGTGTTATCTTCGCTCCCACCTCCTCACAGCGTAGAATGTTGATAGTGTTACCTGGTCTCCCAGCTCCAGTCTAGAATGTTGCTAGTGTTACCTGGTCTCGCTGCTCCAGCCAGACTAGAATGTTGCTAGTGTTACCTGGTCTCCCAGCTCCAGCCACCCTAGAATGTTACTATTGTTACCTGGTCTTCCAGCTCCAGCTTAGAATGTTGCTAGTGCTACCTGGTCTCCAAGCTCAAGCCAGCCTAGAATGTTGCTGGTGTTACCTGGTCTCCCCGCTCCAGCCAGCCTAGAATGTTGCTAGTGTTACCTGGTCTCCCAGCTCCATCCTAAAATGTTGCTAATGTTACCTGGTCTCCCAGCTCCACCCAGCATAGAATGTTGCTAGTGTCACCTGGTCTCCCAGCTCATGATGCTAGTGTTACCTGGTCTCCAAGCTCAAGCCAGACTAGAATGTTGCTAGTGTTACCTGGTCTCCAAGCTCCAGCCAGCCTAGAATGTTGCTAGTGTTACCTGGTCTCCTAGCTCCATCCCAAAATGTTGCTAGTGTTACCTAGTCTCCCAGCTCCACCCAGACTAGAATGTAGCTAGTGTTACCTCGTCTCCAAGCTCCACCCGGCATAGAATGTTGCCAGTGTTACCTTCGCTCCCAGCTCCTCACAGCGTAGAATGTTGATAGTGTTATTTGCTCTCCCAGCGCCACCCAGCGTAGAATGCTGCTAGTGTTACCTGGTCTTCCAGCTCCATCCAGCCTAGAATTTTGCTAGTGTTAACTGGTCTCCTAGCTCCATCCTAAAATGTTGCTAGTGTTACCTGGTCTCACAGCTCCACCCAGCCTAGAATGTTGCTAGTGTTGCCTGGTCTCCCAGCTCCACCCAGCCTAGAATGTTGCAGGTGTTACCTTCGCTCCCAGCTCCAGCCTAGAATGTTACTAGTGTTACCTGGTCTCCAAGCTCCAGCCTAGAATGATGCTAGTGTTACCTGGTCTCCAAGCTCAAGCCAGCCTAGAATGTTGCTAGTGTTACCTGGTCTCCCAGCTCCAGAAAGCCTAGAATGTTGCTAGGGTTACCTTGTCTCCTAGCTCCATCCTAAAATGTTGCTAGTGTTACCTGGTCTCCCAACTCCACCAAGCCTAGAATGTTGCTAGTGTTACCTGGTCTCCCAGCTCCACCCAGCCTAGAATGTTGCCAGTGTTACCTTCGCTCCCAGCTCCTCACAGCGTAGAATGTTGATAGTGTTACCTGGTCTCCCAGCTCCAGTCTAGAATGTTGCTAGTGTTACCTGGTCTCCCAGCTCCAGCCAGACTAGAATGTTGCTAGTGTTACCTGGTCTCCCAGCTCCAGCCAACCTAGAATGTTACTATTGTTACCTGGTCTCCCAGCTCCAGCCTAGAATATTGCTAGTGTTAGCTGGTCTCCAAACTCAAGCCAGCCAAGAATGTTGCTAGTGTTACCTGGTCTCCCAGCTCCAGCCAGCCTAGAATGTTGCTAGTGTTACCTGGTCTCCCAGCTCCAGCCAACCTAGAATGTTACTATTGTTACCTGGTCTCCCAGCTCCAGCTTAGAATGTTGCTAGTGTTACCTGGTCTCCAAGCTCAAGCCAGCCTAGAATGTTGCTGGTGTTACCTGGTCTCCAAGCTCCAGCCAGCCTAGAATGTTGCTAGTGTTACCTGGTCTCCCAGCTCCATCCTAAAATGTTGCTAATGTTACCTGGTCTCCCAGCTCCACACAGCATAGAATGTTGCTAGTGTCACCTGGTCTCCCAGCTCATGATGCTAGTGTTACCTGGTCTCCAAGCTCAAGCCAGACTAGAATGTTGCTAGTGTTACCTGGTATCCCAGCTCCAGCCAGCCTAGAATGTTGCTAGTGTTACCTGGTCTCCTAGCTCCATCCTAAAATGTTGCTAGTGTTACCTAGTCTCCCAGCTCCACCCAGACTAGAATGTTGCTAGTGTTACCTCGTCTCCAAGCTCCACCCAGCCTAGAATGTTGCCAGTGTTACCTTCGTTCCCAGCTCCTCACAGCGTAGAATGTTGATAGTGTTACTTGCTCTCCCAGCGCCACCCAGCGTAGAATGCTGCTAGTGTTACCTGGTCTTCCAGCTCCAGCCAGCCTAGAATTTTGCTAGTGTTAACTGGTTTCCTAGCTCCATCCTAAAATGTTGCTAGTGTTACCTGGTCTCACAGCTCCACCCAGCCTAGAATGTTGCTAGTGTTACCTGGTCTCTCAGCTCCACCCAGCCTAGAATGTTGCCAGTGTTACCTTCGCTCCCAGCTCCAGCCTAGAATGTTACTAGTGTTACCTTGTCTCCAAGCTCCAGCCTAGAATGATGCTAGTGTTACCTGGTCTCCAAGCTCAAGCCAGCCTAGAATGTTGCTAGTGTTACCTGGTCTCCCAGCTCCAGCAAGCCTAGAATGTTGCTAGTGTTACCTTGTCTCCTAGCTCCATCCTAAAATGTTGCTAGTGTTACCTGGTCTCCCAGCTCCACCCAGCCTAGAATGTTGCTAGTGCTACCTGGTCTCCCAGCTCCACGCAGCCTAGAATGTTGCCAGTGTTACCTTCGCTCCCAGCTCCTCCAAGCATAGAATGTTGATAGTGCTACTTGCTCTCCCAGCTCCACCCAGGGTAGAATGCTGCTAGTGTTACCTGGTCTTCCAGCTCCACCCAGCCTATAATGTTGCTAGTGTTACCTGGTCTCCCAGCTCCACCCAGCCTAGAATGTTGCTAGTGTTACCTGGTCTCCCAGCTCCACCCAGCCTATAATGTTGCCAGTGTTACCTTCGCTCCCACCTCCTCCCAGCGTAGAATGTTGATAGTGTTACCTGGTCTCCCAGCTCCTGTCTAGAATGTTGCTAGTGTTACCTGGTTTCCCAACTCCAGCCTGACTAGAATGTTGCTAGTGTTACCTGGTCTCCCAGCTCCAGCCAACCTAGAATGTTACTATTGTTACCTGGTCTCCCAGCTCCAGCCTAGAATGTTGCTAGTGTTACCTGGTCTCCAAGCTCAAGCCAGCCTAGAATGTTGCTAGTGTTACCTGGTCTCCCAGCTCCAGCCAGCCTAGAATGTTGATAGTGTTACCTGGTCTTCCAGCTCCAGCCTAGAATGTTGCTAGTGTTACCTGGTCTCCCAGCTCCACTCAGCCTAGAATGTTGCTAGTGTTACCTGGTCTCCTAGCTCCAGCTAGCCTAGAATGTTGATAGTTGTACCTGGTCTTCCAGCTCAAGCCTAGAATGTTGCTAGTTTTACCTGGTCTCCCAGCTCCACCCAGCCTAGAATGTTGCTAGTGTTACCTGGTCTCCCAGCTCCACCCAACCTAGAATGTTGCCAGTGTTACCTTCGCTCCCAGCTCCTCCAAGCGTAGAATGTTGATAGTGTTACTTGCTCTCCCAGCGCCATCCAGCGTAGAATGCTGCTAGTGTTACCTGCTCTTCCAGCTCCACCCAGCCTATAATGTTGCTAGTGTTACCTGGTCTTCCAGCTCCAGCCAGCTTAGAATGTTGCTAGTGTTACGTGGTCTCCCAGCTCCACCATGCCTTGAATGTTGCCAGTGTTATTATCGCTCCCACCTCCTCACAGCCTAGAATGTTGCTAGCGTTACCTGGTCTCCCAGCTCCAGCCTAGAATATTGCTAGTGTTAGCTGGTCTCCAAACTCAAGCCAGCCAAGAATGTTGCTAGTGTTACCTGGTCTGCCAGCTCCAGCCAGCCTAGAATGTTGCTAGTGTTACCTGGTCTCCCAGCTCCAGCCTAGAATGTTGCTAGTGTTACATGGTCTCCCAGCTCCACTCAGCCTAGAATGTTGCTAGTGTTACCTGGTCTCCCAGCTCCAGCCAACCTAGAATGTTACTATTGTTACCTGGTCTCCAGCTCCAGCTTAGAATGTGCTAGTGTTACCTGGTCTCCAAGCTCAAGCCAGCCTAGAATGTTGCTGGTGTTAACTGGTCTCCCCAGCTCCAGCCAGCCTAGAATGTTGCTAGTGTTACCTGGTCTCCCAGCTCATTCCTAAAATGTTGCTAATGTTACCTGGTCTCCCAGCTCCACCCAGCCTAGAATTTTGCTAGTGTCACCTGGTCTCCCAGCTCATGATGCTAGTGTTACCTGGTCTCCAAGCTCAAACCAGACTAGAATGTTGCTAGTGTTACCTGGTCTCCCAGCTCCAGCCAGCCTAGAATGTTGCTAGTGTTACCTGGTCTCCTAGCTCCATCCTAAAATGTTGCTAGTGTTACCTAGTCTCCAAGCTCCACCCAGCCTAGAATGTTGCTAGTGTTACCTGGTCTCCAAGCTCCACCCAGCCTAGAATGTTGCCAGTGTTACCTTCGCTCCCAGCTCCTCCCAGCGTAGAATGTTGATAGTGTTACTTGCTCTTCCAGCGCCACCCAGCGTAGAATGCTGCTAGTGTTACCTGGTCTTCCAGCTCCAGCCAGCCTAGAATGTTGCTAGTGTTACCTGGTCTCCTAGCTCCATCCTTAAATGTTGCTAGTGTTAGCTGGTCTCACAGCTCCACCCAGCCTAGAATGCTGCTAGTGTTACCTGGTCTCCCAGCTCCACCCAGCCTAGAATGTTGCCAGTGTTACCTTCGCTCCCAGCTCCAGCCTAGAATGTTGATAGTGTTACCTTGTCTCCAAGCTCCAGCCTAGAATGATGCTAGTGTTACCTGGTCTCCAAGCTCAAGCCAGCCTAGAATGTTGCTAGTGTTACCTGGTCTCCCAGCTCCAGCCAGCCTAGAATGCTGCTAGTGTTACCTGGTCTTCCAGCTCCACCCAGCCTATAATGTTGCTAGTGTTACCTGGTCTCCCAGCTCCACCCAGCCTAGAATGTTGCTAGTGTTACCTGGTCTCCCAGCTCAACCCAGCCTAGAATGTTGCTAGTGTTACCTGGTCTCCCAGCTCCACCCAGCCTAGAATTTTCCTAGTGTTACCTGGTCTCCCAGCTCCACCCAGCCTAGAATGTTGCTAGTGTTACCTGGTCTCTCAGCTCCACCATGCCTTGAATGTTGCCAGTGTTATCTTCGCTCCCACCTCCTCACAGCGTAGAATGTTGATACTGTTACCTGGTCTCCCAGCTCCAGTCTAGAATGTTGCTAGTGTTACCTGATCTCCCAGCTCCAGCCAGACTAGAATGTTGCTAGTGTTACCTGGTCTCCCAGCTCCAGCCAACCTAGAATGTTACTATTGTTACCTGGTCTCCCAGCTCCAGTCTAGAATGTTGCTAGTGTTAGCTGGTCTCCAAACTCAAACCAGACAAGAATGTTGCTAGTGTTACCTGGTCTCCCAGCACCAGCCAGCCTAGAATGTTGCTAGTGTTACCTGGTGTCCCAGCTCCAGCTTAGAGTGTTGCTAGTGTTACCTGGTCTCCCAGCTCCAGCCAGACTAGAATGTTGCTAGTTTTACCTGGTCTCCCAGCTCCACTCAGCCTAGAATGTTGCTAGTGTTACCTGGTCTCCCAGCTGCAGCCAACCTAGAATGTTACTATTGTTACCTGGTCTCCCAGCTCCAGCTTAGAATGTTGCTAGTGATACCTGGTCTCCAAGCTCAAGATAGCCTAGAATGTTGCTGGTGTTACCTGGTCTCACAGCTCTAGCTAGCCTAGAATGTTGCTAGTGTTACCTGGTCTCCCAGCTCCATCCTAAATGTTGCTAATGTTACCTGGTCTCCCAGCTCCAGCCAGCCTAGAATGTTGCTAGTGTTACCTAGTCTCCCAGCTCCAGCCAGCCTAGAATGTTGCTAGTGTTACCTGGTCTCCCAGCTCCAGCCAGCCTAGAATGTTGCTAGTGTTACCTGGTCTCCCAGCTCCAGTCAGCCTAGAATGTTGCTAGTGTTACCTGGTCTCCCAGCTCCAGCAGCCTAGAATGTTGCTAGTGTTACCTGGTCTCCCAGCTCCACAGCCTAGAATGTTGCTAGTGTTACCTGGTCTCCCAGCTCCACCAGCCTAGAATGTTGCTAGTGTTACCTGGTCTCCCAGCTCCAGCCAGCCTAGAATGTTGCTAGTGTTACCTGGTCTCCCAGCTCCAGCCAGCTAGAATGTTGCTAGTGTTACCTGGTCTCCCAGCTCCACCAGCCTAGAATGTTGCTAGTGTTACCTGGTCTCCCAGCTCCAGCCAGCCTAGAATGTTGCTAGTGTTACCTGGTCTCCAGCTCCAGCCTAGAATGTTGCTAGTGTTACCTGGTCTCCCAGCTCCAGCCTAGAATGTTGCTAGTGTTACCTGGTCTCCCAGCTCCACCAGCCTAGAATGTTGCTAGTGTTACCTGGTCTCCCAGCTCCAGCCAGCCTAGAATGTTGCTAGTGTTACCTGGTCTCCCAGCTCAAGCCAGCCTAGAATGTTGCTAGTGTTACCTGGTCTCCCAGCTCCACCCAGCCTAGAATGTTGCTAGTGTTACCTGGTCTCCCAGCTCCAGCCAGCCTAGAATGTTGCTAGTGTTACCTGGTCTCCCAGCTCCAGCCTAGAATGTTGCTAGTGTTACCTGGTCTCCCAGCTCCAGCCAGCCTAGAATGTTGCTAGTGTTACCTGGTCTCCCAGCTCCAGCCAGCCTAGAATGTTGCTAGTGTTACCTGGTCTCCCAGCTCCACCCAGCCTAGAATGTTGCTAGTGTTACCTGGTCTCCCAGCTCCACCCAGCCTAGAATGTTGCTAGTGTTACCTGGTCTCCCAGCTCCACCAGCCTAGAATGTTGCTAGTGTTACCTGGTCTCCCAGCTCCACCCAGCCTAGAATGTTGCTAGTGTTACCTGGTCTCCCAGCTCACCAGCCTAGAATGTTGCTAGTGTTACCTGGTCTCCCAGCTCCACCAGCCTAGAATGTTGCTAGTGTTACCTGGTCTCCCAGCTCCCAGTCCTAGAATGTTGCTAGTGTTACCTGGTCTCCCAGCTCCACCAGCCTAGAATGTTGCTAGTGTTACCTGGTCTCCCAGCTCCAGCCTAGAATGTTGCTAGTGTTACCTGGTCTCCCAGCTCCAGCCAGCCTAGAATGTTGCTAGTGTTACCTGGTCTCCCAGCTCCAGCCAGCCTAGAATGTTGCTAGTGTTACCTGGTCTCCCAGCTCCAGCCTAGAATGTTGCTAGTGTTACCTGGTCTCCCAGCTCCAGCCTAGAATGTTGCTAGTGTTACCTGGTCTCCCAGCTCCAGCCAGCCTAGAATGTTGCTAGTGTTACCTGGTCTCCCAGCTCCACCAGCCTAGAATGTTGCTAGTGTTACCTGGTCTCCCAGCTCACCAGCCTAGAATGTTGCTAGTGTTACCTCGTCTCCAAACTCAAGCCAGCCAAGAATGTTGCTAGTGTTACCTGGTCTCCAAACTCAAGCCAGCCTAGAATGTTGCTAGTGTTACCTGGTCTCCCAGCTCCAGCCAGCCTAGAATGTTGCTAGTGTTACCTGGTCTCCCAGCTCCAGCCAGCCTAGAATGTTGCTAGTGTTACCTGGTCTCCCAGCTCCCAGCCTAGAATGTTGCTAGTGTTACCTGGTCTCCCAGCTCCAGCCAGCCTAGAATGTTGCTAGTGTTACCTGGTCTCCCAGCTCCACCAGCCTAGAATGTTGCTAGTGTTACCTGGTCTCCCAGCTCCAGCCTAGAATGTTGCTAGTGTTACCTGGTCTCCCAGCTCCAGCCTAGAATGTTGCTAGTGTTACCTGGTCTCCCAGCTCCAGCCTAGAATGTTGCTAGTGTTACCTGGTCTCCCAGCTCCAGCCTAGAATGTTGCTAGTGTTACCTGGTCTCCAGCTCCAGCCAGACTAGAATGTTGCTAAGTGTTACCTGGTCTCCCGAGCTCCAGTCTAGAATGTTCCTAGTGTTACCTGGTCTCCCAGCTCCACCAAGCCTAGAATGTTGCTAGTGTTACCTGGTCTCCTAGCTCCAGCCAGCCTAGAATGTTGCTAGTGGTACCTGGTCTTCCAGCTCAAGCCTAGAATGTTGCTAGTGTTACCTGGTCTCCCAGCTCCAGCCCAGCCTAGAATGTTGCTAGTGTTACCTGGTCTCCCAGCTCCAGCCAGCCTAGAATGTTTGCCTAGTGTTACCTTCGCTCCCAGCTCCTCCAAGCCGTAGAATGTTGCTAGTGTTACTTGCTCTCCCAGCGCCATCCAGCCTAGAATGCTTGCTAGTGTTACCTGGCTCTTCCAGCTCCACCCAGCCTAGAATGTTGCTAGTGTTACCTGGTCTCTCAGCTCCACCATGCCTTGAATGTTGCCAGTGTTATTATCGCTCCCACCTCCTCACAGCCTAGAATGTTGCTAGTGTTACCTGGTCTCCCAGCTCCAGCCTAGAATATTGCTAGTGTTAGCTGGTCTCCAAACTCAAGCCAGCCAAAAATGTTGCTAGTGTTACCTGGTCTGCCAGCTCCAGCCAGCCTAAAATGTTGCTAGTGTTACCTGGTCTCCCAGCTCCAGCCTAGAATGTTGCTAGTGTTACATGGTCTCCCAGCTCCACTCAGCCTAGAATGTTGCTAGTGTTACCTGGTCTCCCAGCTCCAGCCAACCTAGAATGTTACTATTGTTACCTGGTCTCCCAGCTCCAGCTTAGAATGTTGCTAGTGTTACCTGGTCTCCAAGCTCAAGCCAGCCTAGAATGTTGCTGGTGTTACCTGGTCTCCCAGCTCCAGCCAGCCTAGAATGTTGCTAGTGTTACCTGGTCTCCCAGCTCATTCCTAAAATGTTGCTAATGTTACCTGGTCTCCCAGCTCCACCCAGCCTAGAATTTTGCTAGTGTCACCTGGTCTCCCAGCTCATGATGCTAGTGTTACCTGGTCTCCAAGCTCAAACCAGACTAGAATGTTGCTAGTGTTACCTGGTCTCCCAGCTCCAGCCAGCCTAGAATGTTGCTAGTGTTACCTGGTCTCCTAGCTCCATCCTAAAATGTTGCTAGTGTTACCTAGTCTCCCAGCTCCACCCAGCCTAGAATGTTGCTAGTGTTACCTGGTCTCCAAGCTCCACCCAGCCTAGAATGTTGCCAGTGTTACCTTCGCTCCCAGCTCCTCCCAGCGTAGAATGTTGATAGTGTTACTTGCTCTTCCAGCGCCACCCAGCGTAGAATGCTGCTAGTGTTACCTGGTCTTCCAGCTCCAGCCAGCCTAGAATGTTGCTAGTGTTACCTGGTCTCCTAGCTCCATCCTAAAATGTTGCTAGTGTTAGCTGGTCTCACAGCTCCACCCAGCCTAGAATGCTGCTAGTGTTACCTGGTCTCCCAGCTCCACCCAGCCTAGAATGTTGCCAGTGTTACCTTCGCTCCCAGCTCCAGCCTAGAATGTTGATAGTGTTACCTGGTCTCCAAGCTCAAGCCAGCCTAGAATGTTGCTAGTGTTACCTGGTCTCCCAGCTCCAGCCAGCCTAGAATGCTGCTAGTGTTACCTGGTCTTCCAGCTCCACCCAGCCTATAATGTTGCTAGTGTTACCTGGTCTCCCAGCTCCACCCAGCCTAGAATGTTGCTAGTGTTACCTGGTCTCCCAGCTCAACCCAGCCTAGAATGTTGCTAGTGTTACCTGGTCTCCCAGCTCCACCCAGCCTAGAATGTTCCTAGTGTTACCTGGTCTCCCAGCTCCACCCAGCCTAGAATGTTGCTAGTGTTACCTGGTCTCTCAGCTCCACCATGCCTTGAATGTTGCCAGTGTTATCTTCGCTCCCACCTCCTCACAGCGTGGAATGTTGATACTGTTACCTGGTCTCCCAGCTCCAGTCTAGAATGTTGCTAGTGTTATCTGATCTCCCAGCTCCAGCCAGACTAGAATGTTGCTAGTGTTACCTGGTCTCCCAGCTCCAGCCAACCTAGAATGTTACTATTGTTACCTGGTCTCCCAGCTCCAGTCTAGAATGTTGCTAGTGTTAGCTGGTCTCCAAACTCAAACCAGACAAGAATGTTGCTAGTGTTACCTGGTCTCCCAGCTCCAGCCAGCCTAGAATGTTGCTAGTGTTACCTGGTGTCCCAGCTCCAGCTTAGAATGTTGCTAGTGTTACCTGGTCTCCCAGCTCCAGCCAGACTAGAATGTTGCTAGTTTTACCTGGTCTCCCAGCTCCACTCAGCCTAGAATGTTGCTAGTGTTACCTGGTCTCCCAGCTGCAGCCAACCTAGAATGTTACTATTGTTACCTGGTCTCCCAGCTCCAGCTTAGAATGTTGCTAGTGATACCTGGTCTCCAAGCTCAAGATAGCCTAGAATGTTGCTGGTGTTACCTGGTCTCACAGCTCTAGCTAGCCTAGAATGTTGCTAGTGTTACCTGGTCTCCCAGCTACATCCTAAAATGTTGCTAATGTTACCTGGTCTCCCAGCTCTAGCCAGCCTAGAATGTTGCTAGTGGTACCTAGTCTCCCAGCTCCAGCCAGCCTAGAATGTTGCTAGTGTTCCCTGGTCTCCCAGCTCCAGCCAGCCTAGAATGTTACTAGTGTTACCTGGTCTCCCAGCTCCAGTCAGCCTAGAATGTTGCTAGTGTTACCTGGTCTCCCAGCTCCAGCATCCCTAGAATGTTGCTAGTGTTACCTGGTCTCCCAGCTCCAGCATCCCTAGAATGTTGCTAGTGTTACCTGGTCTACCAGCTCCACAAAGCATAGAATGTTTCTAGTGTTACATGGTCTCCCAGCTCCACTGAGCCTAGAATGTTGCTACTGTTACCTGGTCTCTCAGCTCCAGCCAGACTAGAATGTTGCAAGTGTTACCTGGTCTCCGAGCTCCAGTCTAGAATGTTCCTAGTGTTTCCTGGTCTCCCAGCTCCACAAAGCATAGAATGTTGCTAGTGTTAGCTGGTCTTTCAGCTCTAGCCTAGAATGTGGCTAGTGTCACCTGGTCTCCCAGCTCCAGCCACCTTATAATGTTGCTAGTGTTATCTGGTCTCCCAGCTCCACCCAGCCTAGAATGTTGCTAGTGTTACCTGGTCTCCCAGCTCCAGCCTAGAATGTTGCTAGTGTTACCCTAGTCTGCCAGCTCCAGTCTAGAATGTTGCTAGTGTTACCTGGTCTCCCAGCTCCAGCCTAGAATGTTGCTAGTGTTACCTGGTCTCCCAGCTCCAGCCTAGAATGTTGCTAGTGTTACCTAGTCTCTCAGCTCCAGCCAGCCTAGAATGTTGCTAGTGTTACCTGGCCTCCCAGCTCCAGCCTAGAATTGTGCTAGTGCCACCTGGTCTCCCAGCTCCAGCCTAGAATGTTGCTAGTGTTTCCTGGTCTCCCAGCTCCAGCCTAGATAGTTGCTAGTGTTACCTGGTCTCCCAGCTCCACCCTAGAATGTTGCTCGTGTTACCTGGTCTCAAAACTCCAGCCTATAATGTTGCTAGTGTTACCCGGTCTCCCCCATCTCCAGCCAGCCTAGAATGTTGCTAGTGTTACCTGGTCTCACAGCTCCAGCCAGCCTAGAATGTTGCTAGTGTTACCTAGTCTCCCAGCTCCACCCAGCCTAGATTGTTGCTAGTGTTACCTGGTCTCCCAGCTCCACCCAGCCTAGAATGTTGCTAGTGTTACCTGGTCTCCCAGCTCCACCCAGCCTAGAATGTTGCTAGTGTTACCTGGTCTCCCAGCTCCACCCAGCCTAGAATAATGCTAGTGTTACCTGGTCTCCCAGCTCCACCCAGCGTAGAATGCTGCTAGTGTTACCTGGTCTTCCAGCTCCAGCCAGCCTAGAATTTTGCTAGTGTTACCTGGTCTCCTAGCTCCATCCTAAATGTTGCTAGTGTTAGCTGGTCTCACAGCTCAACCAGCCTAGAATGTTGCTAGTGTTACTCTGGTCTCCCAGCTCCACCAGCCTAGAATGTTGCTAGTGTTACCTGGTCTCCCAGCTCCACCCAGCCTAGAATAATGCTAGTGTTACCTGGTCTCCCAGCTCCACCCAGCGTAGAATGCTGCTAGTGTTACCTGGTCTTCCAGCTCCAGCCAGCCTAGAATTTTGCTAGTGTTACCTGGTCTCCTAGCTCCATCCTAAAATGTTGCTAGTGTTAGCTGGTCTCACAGCTCCACCCAGCCTAGAATGTTGCTAGTGTTACCTGGTCTCCCAGCTCCACCCAGCCTAGAATGTTGCAAGTGTTACCTTCGCTCCCAGGTCCAGCCTAGAATGTTACCAGTGTTACCTTGTCTCCAAGCTCCAGCCTAGAATGATGCTAGTGTTACCTGGTCTCCAAGCTCAAGCCAGCCTAGAATGTTGCTAGTGTTACCTGGTCTCCCAGCTCCAGCCAGCCTAGAATGTTGCTAGTGTTACCTGGTCTCCTAGCTCCATCCTAAAATGTTGCTAGTGTTACCTGGTATCCCAGTTCCAGCCAGCCTAGAATGTTGCTAATGTTACCTGGTCTCCCAGCTCCACCCAGCCTAGAATGTTGCTAGTGTCACCTGGTCTCCCAGCTCATGATGCTAGTGTTACCTGGTCTCCAAGCTCAAACCAGACTAGAATGTTGCCAGTGTTACCTGGTCTCCCAGCTCCACCCTAGAATGTTGCTCGTGTTACCTGGTCTCAAAACTCCAGCCTATAATGTTGCTAGTGTTACCCGGTCTCCCCCATCTCCAGCCAGCCTAGAATGTTGCTAGTGTTACCTGGTCTCACAGCTCCAGCCAGCCTAGAATGTTGCTATGTTACCGTCTCCCAGCCCCACCCACCTAGATGTTGCTATGCCCTGGTCTCCAGCTCCACCCCCCTAGAATGTTGCTAGTTTTTACCTGGTCTCCCAGCTCCCCCCACCCTGAATGTTGCTAGTTTTCCCTGGTCCCCAGCCCCCACCCACCTAGAATTGCTAGTGTTACCTGGTCTCCCAGCTCCACCACGTAGAATGTGCTAGTGTTACCTGGTCTTCCCTCCAGCCAGCCTAGAATTTTGCTAGTGTTACCTGGTCTCCTAGCTCCATCCTAAAATGTTGCTAGTGTTAGGGTCTCACAGCTCCACCCACCCTGAATGTTCTAGTGTTAGGTCCCCAGCTCCCCCCACCCTAGAATTTTGCTGTGTTACCTGGTCTCCCAGCTCCACCCAGCCAGAATTGCTAGTGTTAGGTCTCCCAGCTCCACCCAGCGTAGAATGCGCTAGTGTTCCCCTGGTTTCCAGCTCCAGCCAGCCTAGAATTTTGCTAGTGTTCCTGGTCCCCTAGCTCCATCCAAAAATGTTGCTAGGGGGTTTTAGCTGGTCTCACAGTCCACCCAGCCTAGAATTTGCTAGTGTTCCCTGGTCTCCCAGCCCCACCCAGCCTAGAATTTTGCCAGTGTTCCCTTCGCTCCCAGCTCCAGCCTAGAATGTTCTAGTGTTACCTTGTCTCCAAGCTCCAAGCCTAGAATGTGTAGTGTTACCGGGTTTCCCCAAAAGCTCAACCCAGCCAGAATGTGCTAGTTTACCGGGTCTCCCAGCTCCAGCCAGCCTAGAATTTTGCTAGTGTTACCTGGTCTCCTAGCTCCTCCTAAAATGTTGCTAGTGTTACCTGGTCCCCAGCTCACCAGCCTAGAATTTTTCTAGTGTTAACCTGGTCTCCCAGCCCCCCCAGCCTAGAATGTTCCCCAGTGTTCCCTTCGCTCCAGCCCTCCAAGCGAGAATGTTGTTGTGTTACTTGTCTCCCAGCGCCCCCCACGTAGAATGTGCTAGTTTACCGGTTTTCCCACTCCACCCACCCTATAATGTTGCTAGTTTACCTGGTCCCCAGTTCCCCCAGCCAAAGAATTTTGCTAGTTTTACCTGGTCTCCCAGCTAAACCCCAGCCTAGAATGTTGCTAGTTTTACCTGGTCTCCCAGCTCCCCCCACCCCTAGAATGTTCCTAGTGTTACCTGGTCTCCAGCTCCCCACCCTAGAATGTTGTAGTGTACTGGTCTCTCAGCTCCACCATCCCTTTGAATGTTGCCAGTGTTATCTTCGCTCCCACCTCCCACAGCGAGAATGTTGATACTGTTACGGGGCTCCCCAAAATCCAGTCTAGAATGTTGCTGGTTTTAAATGATCTCCCAGCTCCAGCCAGACTAGAATGTTGCTAGTGTTACCTGGCTCCCGCTGCAGCCAACTAGAATGTTACTATTGTTACCTGGTCTCCCAGCTCCACTTAGAAAGTTGTGTGATTACCTGGTCTCCAAGCTCAAGATTGAAAATTTTTGGGGTTGTAGGGTCTTAAACTTGGCTCGCTTTCCTAACAAGGGTTTGAGACAGTACAAATACAAGTCATTGCCCGTAAGACTCAACGACACATCGTTCGGTGGATTATTAAAATATCAAATACAGAACGATGATCAAAAATAACATAAGGAACTTTAAACTTACATCCAAAATTACAGAACAATTTGACTCGCAAGATGTCCGAACTCGCCTTTCAATACAGAAACCAACAACGC
>JACEFZ010003498.1:0-81514 GCA_014155875.1 Cepaea nemoralis | reverse complement strand
AGAAAGTTCCTTTAATCCCTATTTCACATCTTGGTGTTTCATGTTTAATTGATATCACAATTGTTACTGTTTTCTTGATATTTAAGGAGAATCCTTTTTTTGCACTTTCTGTTCCTACAATGTCCAACAGTTGTTGTAGATCTTTTGCATTATACACCATCAATATTGTGTCATCTGCATAGCGTATTTTATTTATATTGTAACCTCCAAATATTATTCCTGGCTTTTCTTTGATCTCTCGCATTATTACTTCGCTATAGAGGGAGAAGAGATCCGGTGACAAAACACATCCCTGTCTTACTCCAAGTTTTATGTGTTCATAATTTTTTTTTACTTTCCCATTTTAATTGCCGCTATTTGGTTCCAGTGAATATGTTTCATTATTCTGAGATCCTTCCCATCAATATTAATATCTTCCAAAATTTTAATCATTTTATCATGTTTTACTTTATCAATTGCCATAGTATAATATATGAAGCACAAATATATGTCTTTCTTTATATCTATTGATCTTCCTAATAGTGTCTGTAATGTATATATTGCCTTGTTTGTACTTCTTTGACATACTTTTTTCAAATTTCGCGAGCTTTGGTACTTAACTACTTCAGATTTTGGGTGGTTACAAAGTTCAACTTTAATTATTAAAAGGTAAATTATATAAGAAATATTTTTTAAAATTTGTTAATTTGTTTATCGATGACCATTTTCATTGTCTAAAAAGGCGACTAGTAGTGTAGGGGACAGACGATGTATCTTCAGTAGGTTGGGAACTTTGCCCATTCAGCAGAAAACTGGTTGTGCTGTAATCAAAGAGAATGTTAGTGTTAAGTGGTATGAAATGTTGAAAGTCGGTTAGAAGATGAGGTAAATAGTATTCAAGGGATCCATTATGCAGACGTGGTGTTAAGAAAGGCCGACTTCATAACAGCCACTGTTGGTTGGCTGGAGACTTAACGCTATTGAGGATGTGAAATGCTAAAGTGAGATAGAGGTGTACAACGTAAGAAATGTTATTTTAGCTAGACTTCGAGAAAATCCGTGTATTGTTGAGAGATGGAACTATGGAAGGCTAGTGTATCAGACATTGTGGTGTAGAAAGTTGAAGGTGTCAGCCATGGGAAATGGCCCCGTGGTGTCGAATACCTAGATGATATTGAAACTCCCGGGTGGAGCCACAGACTGCATTACCATAATGTTCTTAATCAGCATGACTCTTTCATTGAAGCTCATGTACAATGGAGGTTTGAAGCTTTTGATGATGTGAAATGGAAAAGATGTAATGTTATATATGAACGATATAGGTATTTTATGGTAGAATGAAAATCTAAGAGTGTGTAGAGATGCATAAGTTGTTTGTAGAAGTCCTTATTTAGCAGATACATTGGACTGGTAAGTTGAAGCTTCCAGTAATGTCAAAGGGGAAATTGGTGATGTTGATAATTATGTAGTGTGAAATGTCCTTTCTGATAACAGTCCCAGACACTCTTGACATACCTACAGAAGATATATAACGGGTCTCTAAGTGGCTGGGCTGAAGAAAATATGGAAGGTTTGGTTGAAGGGTTTGACATTTGAGACAGGTAGTGAAACATAATTAGGAGAGCTGATGATATGTGCAATACAAAGTGAAATAATTACAACGACGAGATTGGTTATTGGTGAGAATTTAGTTGGTGACATGTAGGTCAATGAAATATTATGGAATAGAGACTTCGTGGGACCAGTGAAGACTATGTAGTAAATATATTATTTTGAAAGGAGAGTTGTATCTGGTGGTGTGATACAGGGTTATGTTAAGAAGAAAGATGGTCCTTTGAAATAATATGATATTGATGAAATGCTCTTGAATAGGGATAAGTTTACTGTTCCTAGAAATGCTATCTTTTGTTAATAGGTTGTTTTTCAGTTGGCTAACATATTTCTAATTTGGACAGTAATTTTTCCTAGTTTGGGCAACGCATTGTCTTATTTCGGTTGACATATGATTGAAATATTTCTTTACTTGGCCAATATGTGTTCCCATTCGGTTAACAAAGTTCCTACTTTTCATAAGTTTGGACGAGTTAATTATAAGTTTGGTTGAAATATTCCTCTACTTGGTCAGTAGATTTTCCTATTTCGTTAAAAATGTTCCTATTTATTATAAGTTTGGATGAGATATTTATAAGTTTGACCGATATTTTTCCTATTTGGCTAAAAACATTTCCTATTTGGTCGATATTTTTCCTATTTGGCTAACACATTTTTCCTACTTTTTAAAATTTGGCCGAGATATTTATTTACTTGGCCAATATTTTTCACATTTGGCTAACGAATGTTCCTACCTTTTATAAGTTTGGACGCGATATTTCTTTACATAACCAATATTTTTTTCACATTTGGTTAACAAATGTTTCTACTTTTTTTTTTAAATTTTAATGAGATATTTCTTTACTTGGCCAATATTTGTCCCATATAGTTAACAAATTTTCCTACTTTTTAGTTAGTTAGTTAGTTAGTTAGTTAGTCGCAGTTCCAACTTCACAGCAACGGGTCGTCCCCATTATGCTCCGTTCCTGTGCCAGTGAATATCATACAAAACGCTCCGCACTGCCCAATGTGAAAAGTGGAAAAGACAGAAGCCTCGACAAACAACAGCTCGCAAAAATACACTGTACATAATGCCGCCACCAGAATGTCAACACATCAGTCCCCCACAAAACACCCAGTTCATCTCTGATGGAATCGGCTGTCATTTTCCTATCTGAATGTTTCCTAGATGTTCACCCACACAGTCCACAAAAATACAGTTCATCGCTGATAGCAGTGGCAGTCAACCAGAAGCCCAGCAGCCACGCATTTCTGCATAAGGCAAAACCCGGTCAAATCTGGGACATAGCCACCTGCCATCACTCCGAACATGCAGTCACGTTTCAAAACACCTCAGGCAAATTCAAAAGCATTTCACATGAAACTCACAGCTCACAGTGTCGCACCACGCACTCACTCAGTAGCAGGGCGACGGAACCATCAAGCCTTCTTAGTCGCCTCTAACGACATGCGTGGTAGGCTACAGTGTTGCTATTCTTTGCTTCCCTAATGGGCCCCGGCAACACACGGGAGTTCCTACTTTTTGTAAGTGTGGATGAGATATTTATAAGTTTGACCAATATTTTTCCCACTTGGCTAACATTATTTCCTATTTGGTCGGTATTTTCCCATTTGGCTATCACATTTTCCCACTTTTTATAAGTTTGGAAGCGATATTATCAGTTTGGCCAATATTTTTCTTATTTGGGTAACAAATATTTACTACTTTTTATAAGTTTGTACTAGATATGTATAAGTTTGGTTGAGAAATATCTACACTTGGTCAACATTTTTCCTACTTTGGCTAACACATTTTCATGCTTTTTTATGTTTGGACGCGATATTAGTTTACTTGGACAGTATTTTTTTCATATTTGGTTCACAAATTTTCCCACTTTTTATAAATTTGGATGAGATATTTCTTTACTTGGTCAATATTTTTTTCCCCATTTGGCTAACAAATGTTCCTACTTTATATAAGTTTGTGCGAGCTATTTATAAGTTTGGATGAGATATTTCAGTTTTCGGTCAACATTTTTGTTGATTTGGCTACCATGTTTCCTACTTTTTATAAGCTTGAAAGATATATTTCATATTCTGACGAAGAGTTTTGTTAGTTTAGCTAACAAATTTTCCTACTTTTTGTAAGTTTGTCCGATATATTTCTGTACTTGGCCCACTTTTTAAAATAATTTGGCCAACATATTTTCTTTATTGACTGTTGACGTGATACAAAGGATCTGTACTTTTGTCTAGATGTGAAAAGTAGAAAAATTAGCAGACAAGCTGAAAACATATATTGGTCTTGGAAATGGGTTTCTGGGGAAAGCTGTAAAGACCCGTATGGACAGGCAGAAAAAAATTAATGAAAGTGTGAATGCTTGCTTTGAGCCGTGGTAACTTCTCTGGTAAGGGCAGCAGACACGTGACATTTCATGTTACCTGAGATGCTTAAGGTCAAGCCGGGATATCTTGTGTTCGTGTGTAATATTATACAGTTGATAAAATGCGCTAAACACTCGTCAGTGTATGGCCGGCTAGCTGTTAAGTAAAAGGCACGCCTTCCTCGACTGACGTCGGTGATCACATCTCTCCTCTTTGTCTACGAGAAAGGTTTAGTCGGACAATGTGATGGACTTGTTATAGTTTCGTATATTTCAGTCCAAAATGCCTTATGTTGTATTGATACTAAGATGTCCTATAGTGTTACTCAGTGGACCACGCTTACGGCTATAGAAAAGAGAGAGAAGGGAGACCATTTTAAAATTATGATGCTCTGTTGATGAGGTAGCGGAATCACTCCCATGCATGATGATCATTACGAGTTAGGTCCCCTGATTCAACAACCGACAGGACGCCATTTTTGTAGTACCTCTTAACCACGTGTTCCGGATGTACCGTACACATGTGACCGGCTGCAAAGCCATCGTTGTCCTGCTGTAATCATTAGCCACGTGTCCCGGATGTATGGTAATGCATGTGACTGGAAGCAGCGCCTCCACATGGTCAGGTCGTAGCAATTAACCACGTGTCCATAATGTATCCCTTAGATATGTGGCCATTTGACCGGCTGTACACCATCACACAGACTAAGAACGAGGATTGTATCTCTAACACACCGCTAATGGTATGGTGTAAGTGTCTAAGTCCCATCCACTACAGACAGTAATAACCACCATTATAATGAACACTCGGTCACTTTTCATTAGATATACAGCGGAAACACTCAAAGCCTTCTGACGATCGGATTCGTAAATATGCATCGAAATTGTTGCGGGTAGACCTCCTAACCCGTGCCGCAATCTTTAATTGTCACTTTACACATCAAAAATAATATTTTTAATATTACTTTTAATAATTAAAGTTTACCTATTTTTACATATACAAAATCGGAAGCTGTTAAGAACCCTCACATGCAAAATATGAAAATTCGTTATTCAATTTCATAAGGCTTGTTGTGATGTCACATAAGCGGATATAAGACAGAATTGTGGGTTTCATGGGCGATCCCGAAAAAAAACTGTGTAACGACATGTCATACTACTAACTACCATATCATCCATCCATCATGTGCCATGCCGGTAAGCGTGAGCGGTCATGTTTTGCCATCTCATTCGATCACCAGAGTCGTGGATCAGCTCTGAGTTTCTGTCTCGACCATGCCATGAGGCCAAGCCATCCAGGTATTTGCTTCTAGGTCTTACTCTTGGTCTGTTCCATTCGATTTTACCAGTTGTCACCAAGTTCTCCAATTTATTTCTTCTCATAACATGCCCAAAATATTTTCACTGTCTGCGGCTTATGTCTCTAATCAGTTTACGATCTTCGTTTGTTTCTTGAAGGACCTGTTCATTGGTCTTTCTATCTGTCCATGGTATTCTTTGCATTTTTCTCATAAACCACATTTCTACAGCCATCAGATGTTTTTCAGCTTGACTGCTCATTGTCTAAGCTTCACATCCATATAAAAGTACAGGTTCTATGTATCACCTCAACACTCTTTTTCTCGTTTCAATTGACATCTTTTTATTGGTCAGTATGTTTTTCATCTTGCTAAAGGCTACCTTAGACATGGCGATTCTTGTTCTAATCTCTTCAAGGCATCTCCCATCAGATGTTATTACTGTTCCGAGATAATTGTACTTATTCACTTGTTGAAGAATATTCCCATTTACTTGTATATTACATTGTGGTATTTCGTTCTTCCTAGTGACGACCATAATCTGTGTCTTTTTACAATTTAATTCTAACCCTCGTTGTTCACTGTGTGTAAGTTGTTCACTGTGTGTAACAACTGCATCTACTAAATGTTGCAGGTCCTGTTCATTGTCTGCAATCAAGACTGTATCGTCTGCATATTTGTTATTGATGCATCGTCCCCCAATATTGATTCCTTCCATGTCTTCAATATTTCTGAAAATATTTTCACTCTACAGGGAAAACAGATCTGGAGACATTACACATCCCTGTCTCACACCTCTCTTGATAGGCTCTTGATAGGCCTACTTCATTATCAACTCTTATGGCAGCTTGTTGTTTGAAATATATGTTTTTTACAAGTCTAATGTCTTTTCCATCAATTTGTAGATCTTCAAGCATCCTTATCATGTCGTCATGTCTCACTTTATCGAAAGCCTTTGTGTAGTCAATAAAGCAAATGTGTAGATCTTTGTTTACTTCTATAGATCGTTCAATTACGGTTCTCAGTAAATATACAGCATTTACTTTACCCTTTACAAATCCACATTGTAGCTCTCCTATTTCGGGTTGTATTTTCCTCCTAATTCTTTGCATGATAATTCTTAGCAAAATCTTCGTGATGTGACTCATTATACTAATTGTTCGATGTTGATCACACTCCAAGGCTCTTGATTTCTTTGGAATTGCAATAAATACAGAATTACATAATTCATGAGGTATATGTTGTGTTGTTTTTCAATTTCTTCCCAGTTTTTCTCAAGCCATGTTTCTTTTGCCTCCCAACATAAGGTTCTGACTTTTCTGTGAATTTCTTCATATTTAGCAGGATTATGTTTGTTCTGTCTTCTTGTTTCCATCAGTTGTAAAATTTCTTCAATCATCCATGTCTTACGGTCCACTTTCTTTAATTTTGGAATAGTTTTTTCTGCTGCACAACTGATTGAATTCTTCAGCATTTCCCATTGATCATCTACGTCTTGAAATAGGATCTCTAGATCAGACAATAAATCAAATTTGTTCTTTACTTCTATGTTAAAATTATCTTGTATTTCTTTGTCAGTTTTCAATTTGCACAAGTCATATTTTGGGTTTCCTGCTATATACTTGACTTTCTTTAACTTTACCCTCAATGTGCCTGTAATTACTCTGTGATCACTGTAACAGTCTGCATTTGGAACTGTTTTACGACTGTTAACGCATTTCGAAACCTGTTCATCAGGATGTAATCTATCTGGTTTTTAATCCTGCTGTCTGGACTCCTCCATGTCCATAATCTTCTATGATGCTGTTTAAACCAGGTGTTTCCTACAACCATTTCTTTTTCTTTTGCCCATTCTACAAGTCTGTATCCTCTTTCATTTCTTTCTCCCAAACCATGGTTGCCTACACTGCATCCATCGCCTTGATGTCCTATTTTTGCGTTGAAATCACCCATTATGATATTTATTTCTGATTTTTTGCAGTTTTTCAAAGCAGACTCCATGTCGTTATAAAATTCCTCTATACTTTCTTCACTGCATTTACTTGTTGGGGCATATGCTTGAATGATATTTATTTTAAAAGGTCTTCCGTTTCATTTTACTAATAGAACTCTGTCTGACACAGCTCGATATCCTTTGACAGAATTTGATGTTTGTTTATCTAATATAATGGCTACACCTCTTTGGTGTTCTTCTCCCCCATAGTAAATAATCTTATAATCATCTCCTGTCCTTATCCCTGCAACTTTCCATCTCGTTTCCGATACACCTAATATGTTAATCTTCTCTCTCTCCATTTCTTGTTTGATGTTTTCTAATTTTCCATCTGCATTCATTGTTCTAACATTCCAAGTTCCTATTTTCAATTATATTAATCTTTTGCACCTAGTAGCCTGTTGACGGTCTGGAGTCACCTGGTGCGCATGACTATCCCTACCAGGCGAGGCTGCTCCTATGGAGCACCCATTTACGCCGTTTCTCTGATTATCGATGAGTCCACGCAACATGATTTTCCTGGCATTTATAAAGAATGTAGTTTGCCATTGGTTTCCTTCCTAGCAGTGACCATACTGGTCAGTGACCGTAGCCATTGTCTCCTCAAAAAAGAGATCCTCTGCCTACCGTCGTGAAGGTGAAGACCATAACCTACAACTATCTGTCGGCTGCTCTCCAGCTTCATCCACCACATGTGCCCATAGCTTCACGTAACCCTGATCGGGGGGTTAAACGGGTCCTCCACATTGCCCAAGGGTGTCCCGTAGGCTAGCGGAGGGAAGGAGGCGCCTTACTTCTCCTTTGATAGGGGATACCCCTACCCCGCTACTACCATACGCAAGTGAAATTTTATCAGTCTCTCGGAATGGTATCACATACACAGCCAGTCATATACACGCTCTCATGCTGTTATGTTTACCTGCTGCTCGTTCGTTGTGTTAACATTGTAGGTGTGTATAGCGACCAGTCCATATAGGTATACGAAGTCGTATGGGTCGGTGGACATATAGTCATAGATCCCAGACCAGCTGTAATAATAACAATGTCATACACAAGCCCAACGACAAATAAGCTGACAGATATACGTGCTTACACACATACTGCAGGTCCGCATGGTCGAGTGGATATGAACGCACGTTCTTAAACATTCGGTGTGCTGATGCCGAGGTTAGTGGTTCAACCTCTATACTAGACAGCTGGACTAAAATGTTGATCTGTCGTCCTTGACTTGGGGACGTAAATTACAAGTATCTCTGAAATAGGAGTGGGTTCGCCTGATGGCGAAGGACACTATTAATAGGGAATGCTAATCAATGGGCAAAATTCACTCCATCACTACTATAAATAGTATGTATAGACTACGCTTGAGTTTAAAGTGAGCGAACGCCAAAAAAAAACAAAACAACAACAACATCAAGACATACAGATAGATAGACACATAGACAGATAGATATACAGACAGCTTAAAGGACAGAAACACATGCTGTGAGTCATATGTGCAAACACATAAAGAGACACATAGACAGATAGACACTCTTAAACACGCCTGAACATGATGTCCAAGTAATTAGTCATGGACAGGCCACCCACAAAATTAACACGCGCCCTCAGCCAGCTGCATGGTCAGCGCTCGGTGAGTTCCCATCTCAGGTCAAAGCTGTGTACGCTCACTAGCCGTAACATAATTCCACATGTCAGCTGTTCTAAAACTGAAGATGGAGTTGGGACTATACGTTTGTGTTACCTAGAATTTATAGTCAGACAGATACTGGCATTACAGATGAAGAGAGAGAGAGAGAGAGAGAGAGAGAGAGAGAGAGAGAGAGAGAGAGAGAGAGAGAGAGAGAGAGAGAGAGAGAGAGAGAGAGGGGCGACCACTAGGTAATACATTCAGCCACGGACGCATCCTCGCTAGCCACTTAGCCACCCTGTCTCTACCCTTCAGCCACGCTGATTTCATCGCCAACTACTTTTCCACCTCGTCTCCACCCTCAGCCAAGCCGACCGCCTCGATAGTCACCTTGCCACCCATATTCCGCCCTTCAGCCACGATGACTTCCTCGTTAATAACTGTGCCACCTCGTCTCTACCCTCTGCCGCACAGACCTCCTCGCTAGCCACTTTTCCACCTCATCTCCACCCTTCAGCCACTCCGTGACTCGACACATTCACCCCAATGAAAACGAAAACCCGTCTTACACCCACTCTACAGCCACTCCTCCATCTGGAGGAAGAGTACTGAAACCCAATCACACCCGCCCACACGAATATGTACACACATCCCAACCACTACACAAAATACTATCCAAAACCTTTACTTTTTAAGGTTTTCATTTGTAACTCGTGTTTAAACCACTATGACCCTCCACTTATCACTAATACCCGCTATCCACCCTTGCAACGACCTAACGTTTATTTTTCGGAATACGCTGTTTTTAGTGTTTTCCTGTGGATTATGTGGTGTTTTTTCGTATTTGTTTATTGGATGTGTTCACAAGAAGCCACAGAAGGCAATTGGTGGATGAAATTTTGAGGGTAGCTGACAGATAGTTGTTGGTTATAGTCTCAAGTTTTATGATGGTAGGCAGAAGATCTCTTTCGTGAGATATTGGCTGGCGTCACCAATCAGTATAGTCACTGCCAAGGAAGGAAAGCAACGGCAAACTACCTTCTTTAAAACTGCCTAGTTCATTATGATTTGCCTAACAACATATCATCACAAGACAAGGACATGTCAACATGGTAGATATGCTTGCAGATCTACAAATTGATGGGAAAGACATTACACTTATAAAACACATGCATTGGAAACAACAAGCTACCATCAGTTATCAGTTATCAGTTGGGGTATCTTCGTTGCACTCCGGACATGTCCATAGGTGCTCAGATCCTCCCCCCAGCATATTCATCAGCGTCCGGTGGCTAATAGTGCCAGTTCTGTGTTGGTTGACGAGGCGCTTTGTTTTCCTGATGTACCTCTCGCGTCTAGCTGTCCGATTCTTACTCCCAGGTCTTTCATCCTGGACAGCAATGTGGAATCACTGACGTCAAAGTCCTCTGTTCTCGCCATATCTTTAAGGACGTTAATAACATCGGCACGATCCATGGGCTGGCCATCTACAGGGTGTGCAGAGCCAGCCAGTTTGTCAGCTCGTTCATTTCCATCGACTCCCGCATGTCCCGGGACGAAGATGAAGGTGACTTTACGGACAACAGACTTCCGCAGCGATTCAGTCCACTGTCTATGTACAGATCCAGCTTCGACCTTCTGAATCATGCTCATTGAATCACTTAGTACACACACGTTGGTATAATGCTGTGATTCCAGCCATATGAAAGCCTGTGTAACTGCCATCACCTCCATCGTCATGCTGCTCGTGGTCATAGAGTGGGCACCACTGGATTCTTGAACGGTTCGGCCTGCCGAACGGGCTGTAAATGCCCACGCACTTCTCTGCTGCTTTACAACAGATCCATCTGTATAAATGAGCACTTCGGGGCTCTCTGAGTGTTCATAGATGAGCGCTTTAACCTCTGCATTGACAGCGGCAGGGTTCTGCTCTCTGCACCGTCAACACAAACACAGTCAACGAGCTACCATAAGGATTCATAACGAAGTGGGACAATATCAGCCTATTAAGAGAGGTGTGTGATAGGGATCTGTAATTTCTCCAGATCTTTTTTCCCTATACAGTGAAAATATTTTCAGAATTGTAGAAGCTATAAATGAAATCATCATTGGAGGACGAAACATCAATACCATTAGATATGCAGATGATACAGTATTGATTTCAGACAATGAGCAGGATCTGCAACAATTTTAATTAGTAGATGCGGTTGTTGCACACAGTGAACAACTGAGGTTAGAATTAAATTGTAAAAATACACAGATTATTGTCGTCACTAGGAAGAAAGAAATATCAGAATGTAATATACAAGTAAATGGAAATATTCTTCAACAAGTAAATCGGTACACTTATCTCGGAACAGTCATAACATCTTATGAGAGATGCCTTGAAGAGATTAGAACAAGACTCACCATGGCGAAACTAGCATTTAGCAAGATTAAAAACATACTGACCAATAAAAAGATGTCAATTGAAACTAGAAAAAGAGTGCTCAGGTGCTACATAGAGCCTGTACTTTTGTATGGATGTGAAACTTGGATAATGAGCAGTCAAGCTTGAAAAACATCTGATGGCTGTATAAGTGTTTTTTCTTATGAAAATGCAAAGAATAATATGGACAGACAGAAAAACCAAAGACCAAGCAATATATGAAATAGATGAATATCGTAAATTGATTAGAGAAATTAGACGTAGACAGTCAACATTGTTTTGACATGTTATGAGACGAAATGAATTGGAGATCTTCGTGACAACTGGCAAGATCATGGGAACAGACCAAGGGAAAGACTAGAAGTAAATGCCTAGATGGCTTGGCCACATGGCATGGTCGAGACAGGAACACTGAGCTGATCCACGACTCTGGTGATCAAGTGAAATGGCGAGTGATAACCGCCGACGCTTTCTGGCATGGCACATAATGAATTACCCTTAACAACAAATTTCACAAAACCATACCCACTAAAACCATTAATACCGGCCACCTTTAATTTTAAGGTTTTCATTTTTAATTCGTATGATGATAGTGTTTAAACGACTACGACCCTCTAATATCACTAATCACCGCCACCAACCACTTAAAAAGGAATTTCACTAAGCCGTATTCACTACAACCAATACTACCGACCATCTGTACTTTTTAAGGTTTTCATTTGTAATCCGTATGATGATAGTGTTTAAACCACTACGACCCTCTAAAGATTACTAATAACCGCTATCTTTTATTTTCAATTGAAAACAATAAAAATAAAAAATAAACAAAACATATTTTAAAAATTGTTTCGTATATAATTTACCTTTTAATTATTACAGTTTAACTTTTTAAACACCCATAAACCAGAAGCAGTTAATTCTCAAAGCTCGCGAAATTTGAAAAAGTAGGTCAAATGAGGTCCGCTTTTGTGACGTCACGCTTGCGGTGCTAGACTATGTATATAGTAAAATATACGTGACCTAAATGGTGCTGCACCAAAAAACGGTCTCCATTAGTACATCTCATACTACTCTTGTAATATTTCGTGCTAACCATCATCATCCGTGAGCTGCATAGAAATGTGATCTTTGATAGATAGCCCTCAAAACTGCATATTGCACTTCCCACGTGTATCTTTTATATAGGATTTTCTTTTATACTTATATATTGCTTAACTTTTCCCCTCATCTCACTGCAGACATCTATCCACAACAGGGTTTCTACAGCAGGGGCAGGTTGCAATAGGACACATTTTCTATTATGGGTTATCTTTGCATTGCCTATTTCCTACACAATTTAACTTCTCACGTAAGGGAAATCTTAGAGTTCATAACAAATCAACGACTACAATTATTTTTTGAGAAAAATAAGTTTTAGTGTATCAAGGAATCTGAATCTGGAAAAATCATTACCGCTTTAGACTCGATCATTACGTTAGAACATGATGTTAAATTGGATTTTCTAAAAAGAAATCGAGCAAAACAAAATAGGCACTATATTTCTAGACATAGCTAAGGCATGTGATGTATTTTGGAGAGAGGGATGCCTATTGTTTGTCCATCAAGAATGATAATGACCACTCATTTCATCCAATGGGGTTGGAAGTATGGAGCAATAAGTTATAAGATGGCTGATAAGGCCTATTTTGGCTCGAAATTTTCTTTGACAATGTGGGCAAAGAATGCTTCACGTTCCAGGAGGAGGATCTCCTGCAGTGGTTTTTCTGTCCAGCCTTTTCTTCACAGCTCTTGCAGTCCTTACTGCTTCACACGTGACTGCACCCTTATGTAATGATGTACGCCACAAATTACGGTCTTTAGCAGCAGTCTTCCAGGTGTCAAGATGAATTCCAAAAGCCTTCAGTGAGATTTTCAGTGTTATTAAAGCGTTTCCTCTGGCCGCCTTGGGAGCGTTTACCACAACGCAGCTCGCCTTAAAAAATTCGTTTAGGGAGCCTATGATCTGCATACGAGTTAAGTGACCAGCCCAGCGAATCTGATTCTTCATTAGTAGAGTGTGGATACTGGGCAATTGTATGTCGACCGCAGTATAGGGTACCCACCAACCGCGGCTAGCTGGTTAGGTAATGATGGAGCAGACAATGTTTAGGGCACCTTTTCTAGCCCCTTCTTCATGCTATGGAAGTGAGCAGTGCTTTCCTATAGAGGGCTGTTCAGTCACTCCGTGGGCTGCCGAATCCCACTGCTGCTCCGGTCAATAGAAGACGACCATATGGCCTGAGCCGCCTGTGTGCAGGTCTGCGACTACGACTGCCAGCGTACCCACACCTGCCGCTTCGCTGCTCGCCCATCGCCACAGGGCTTGAAGGTGATATATGACGTTGGATGAAGAATGATTGAGCGATGAATTGGATTCAAGTGAGGAAGAGTTGCGCAATTCGTCGACCTCACTCTCTCGCCTGAGTCCATCTGAGTCCAGTGGCAAAACAAGTCAAGACGACTGCAGACGAATACAGGTGCACTGGATGACCAGGACGCTTACGTGCCTTGCCGTGCTCATTACGTTCAACAACGCTTTGCAGGTAAACGCCGTCTTGCCCGTTGAATCATCAGTGATTTCATCTGCGCAGTCTGCCGAATCCTGCCTTCACATGCTGGGTAGGCATATCCTAGTTCACCGCTTGGTTTGATACCAAATCGGCTACCCACGTCTGGTTTAGCCAGACTCTCACAGCTGTTGCCCGGGTGTGGCCGCTGTCGCATGCTGACAGCTACTAGGAGCCACAGGTGTGAGCTGGATGCCAGGCTTGGACCAGTGGGGGATGGGTCCTGAAAAGTACATGAGAGTCATCCTTACCAAAGGTACTACCAATGCCTGACACCCCGTACACTCCCCCCCCCCCCTCCCAAGGATGTCTAATAGCGTTGGGAATAACAAGGAAACTATTTGTATATATAGAATATTTCGTCGAGAAAAAATTCGTTACTGTTTACGTAAATAACTAACACACTCAAATTTATGAACAACAAAATGGCATTCCCTGAGGCCCTGTCGTATCTCCCACAATTTTCATACTTTTTTAAATATTAAATGACCTTGGAGATAAATTTACAGATATTACAGTAGTAAATATTAAGCAACAGTATTCTGCTTCTGACATAATTCGCAGAATATTGCACACCAATAAGCCAGACATGGGACAACGGATACTCACGCAAATCTCAGTCCTGTATGACATCACACTGATGTTGGACAATAGGATGGATGTCTTTATCCGACATGCAGGACTTCACGCTGGAGTTCACAGCCAGCGAACGCAAGCAAGCACATATGGGCATGTGTGAAGGGGAGGTGGGGGGAATAACATTTTGGAAAGGGTGAATGACATTTGAGAACCACTGGTCTAGATGGTTGAACAATAAGACAAGTTGTCTTTGTTTCATGTGAGTAGCCATCATAGGCTGTGTTTGCATATAATTATAGTCTGCTCTACATAATTACTTATGTGACAGTTTACAATCAAATGATTTACCTACTTATTTTAACATATGGCTTCTTTCAATTGCCTGCCCATTTAGAGATACGCTATGCAGGTCTGATTTCCTAAATGGCGTTGTTCAATGAGCGCCACAATACATTGGCCTTCCAAGGGTTCATAAATAAATTAGTTTGTTCTCACCATTCAGCATCTTCTGCAAAGTGATGGGTATATCTTTAACCATGCCATGCCTATTAGACACAATCCATTACAGTAAGACATCATCTGCGACCATCAAGGTTCGTCCTTGTATAGCGAGTTGTATTCTGACCCTCCCAGGATTAACCACTTTACACTGTAAAGATTTATGTTGTTTATTTACGCACTGGTATATATATATATATATATATATATATATATATATATATATATATATATATATATATATATATATATATATATTGCATTCTTGACCAAGTAATCTACTGTCGTGTCCAAACGTATCGTATGTGTCTTTGTTACACCTCTGCAGGACTTCCATCTTGGCATTTGTTTTTAAAGAAAATTTAAAAAAAAAAGAGGGGTGGGGGAATCTAGTGATAAAGAATTGATAAATAAAAGCTAAGACTCAGTCTTCCAGGGGACTCACAACCAACCAACAATCTCTGTTGGATACAACCAAACCAGATTGTTTATCCATGGTTCTTCTTCTTCTTCTTCTTCAGCGTTCCAAGCCATTGAGGTTCTTTGCTGCAGATACAATCCGTCTCCATTCGTCTCTCTGGTTGACCTTCTCTTGTCAGACGTTGATTCCAAGTGCTTGTAGGTCTGTATATATATTATCTCTCCACCGTCTTCTTGGTCTACCTCGGGGTCTACGGTCATTTATTTCCCGAGGGTAAGCGAGTTTTGTTTATCTATTGTCTTCCATTCTTTCTATATGCCCAGCCATTGTAGTCTATTAACCTTCATGATACCAGTGATTAGCGGGGACTTAAACAGATCATAAATGTCTTTGTTACTTCTTCTTTTCCACTCTCCACTTTAGTTTAGTTTAGTCGTTGGATCAACATCACGGCACACGGTTTAACCCATAAGTGCTCCGTTTTACTCCTAACTCAAACCTGAGTCTGGAGAAACTCAGCTCAGTGCACGAACTCCGTTGCATCGGCGAGGATCCTGAAATACTTTGGGTAGATTTTTAACTCGAAATTTTGCCCGGGCAGCGACGTTCCACTCTCCACTTTGTGTATCCCTAATGGGTCCAAAGATTCGTCTTAAAACTTTGTTCTCAAAGGTTTGTAACAAGGTTTATCCATGGTGTATTGCTTTAAAATGAAGCGCGGTAGCATAGTAGTTAACGTGCTTGTCTGGCAAAAATAAAGTTGTCCGGGTTAAATCCCCAGCAGTGGCAGGAATCCTTTAACTAGTCTGTGGGGTTCTCTAGTCGAAGCAGCCAATGACTAATGTAAAAATGGCATGCCTTATCCAAGTACACTTGTTCCTTCAACAAGATGTTGTCGTCATTTGGGGGGTGGCAGGTTTTAATCCAATTCCAATTCCAATTTTCAAAAATAAAAATTCCAAATTCGACATCGTCTAACCTGTTTCATCAGCTGTGGTTATTGTTGAGGTACGTGGTTTTTGTGGGTTTATTCACCCTAATTCTTGTCTTGTGAGTCCTATCTCGGACTGGTTATGTAGCGTTTGTGTCTGTGACGTCAGCTGGGGGATCGGCCGGCGGCTATTCTTTGTGCTCGTCTGTTCTTGTGGTTTTCTTTGTTTGTGTAGGCTCCTGGCTCGTCTGGCTTGACTGGCTGCAGTCCTTATAGGGACTTTTCGTAATCCCACTCCAGCTGGGGGATCGGTCGGCGGCTGTCCTTTGTGCATGTTTCCTCTTGATTTCTTTGTTGGTGCAGGCTCCTGGCTTGACTGGTTGCAGTCCTTAAAAGGACTTTTTATTTGATCTTTTAGTCTCCTTTTTAGTGTATTTTCTGTAGCAGCTTTTCGACGTTTTCATTTTCCTCCTTGTGCCTGTTTTCACTTTCGAGTTTGAGTTTCTGCTGCCTTTCGATTTTTTCCTCAGCGGTCATCCATGGTTTTTTCTCTCCATCTTCTATGTAATACGTGTACTCATCATCATAAGCAGGTTCCCAACATAAATCTGGGTAGTCTACCGGTCTCCTGAGTCTCTTGGGTTTCTTCTTTTCTCTTTTATCCCAGCACCTTTTGAATTCCTAGCGCCTGAGTTCCTCCACCCTTTCACCTTCTCGGAGCCCCTCCGGGGTAAGTTCCCATGGTGTCTCCGGATGTTCTTCTCGGTTTTCTTCAGATGTCATGCTAGATATTGGTTTTCCTTTGTCTACCTCGAGTGTCGCGGTTGGGCTGCTGGCTGTAGCTTGTGGTTCAGGCTCTGTATCTTGGTTTTCATCTTGCAGTTTCTCTATGAGTTCTTGTATGGATTCTGCTGGTTTGCTTTGGAAGAGTTCCATTTCAGCTTTATGCAATTCTCTTTCAGCCTTGATCATTTGTAGGATTTCTTCGTTCTCCTTCTTCATCTCGGCCATGCGCTCCATCTCTTCTTTGATGTTGTGCTGGATTTCTTTCATGTCGGCCAGCAGCTTCTCATTATCGCTGGTTGGAGTCGTTGTCAGCAGTGCCTTGACTTGTTTCTTCAACTCGTCTATCTGCTTTTGAAGTTGATCTCTTTCAGCTTTTCAGTCAATACCTGTGCATTTATTTCTAATAAAATGAGTACCAGTACCTGGAATGTGTGTAATTTATGGGAATTGTCTGGGAGGGAAGGAAGGGAACTAATAACCACAAAAGTACGGCGTGGCCTAGAATATATGGAAGCTGCAAATCCACTTGATGCTCCTGCAGTAGTAGTATCTCAATGGATTACCTTTTTGATACACATAAATAACAATTTCTAGTGAAACTGCGAATTTATTCCTCAGTTACCCCGGGAAGGTTGACCCGGTCAACAAATGCCCGCAAAAGTCGGATGTGTCGGCCTAACGGCGCAAGAACGCAGCTCTGCTTTAAACAGGCTCAACGCAATCACGTCCGGAAAAAAACAACTCCGGATGAACGAAGAAGAAGATTCCTGTTATTTATATTTTGTTGATGGACCCAGGAGCTTCCCGTATTGTCACTGGCTTACCTGGCAAATAGTGCCGAGAGTGTTTTCTTGAGGCACGAGAGCAAGCCATTTCCTGTTTACTTTTTGACTGATATTTTGCCTTTAGGATAGCTGATAGTATTAGTAGTTGTGAGCGCTCATTTACTTCTTAGTTGCGAGTGAATAAGGTACATGGGAGACAGTCATGCTGTCGAATCTAGTAAAACAACACCAGTCTAGACAGCAAATCCGCAAGGAGCTGCAAGGTAATTAAAAAATTTTAATTGATTCAATGCCAAACAAAATAGTTTAAATAGCAAAAAATGGAATGGCAGTCAGCTAAGAATCAGAAAGGGGCCCTTTTTTAAAATCATTGGGAAGTAGGGGTGTGTCACAGTAATTAAAAACATTGTTAACATGGTAACAAACATGTTGTACTCTATTACAAATTAATGGAAATTGCATACGGAACACACCCGTATTGATATTTTAGGTATAGTAGTAATACTAATAGTATTATTAGTATTTATTTGTTTATGTCTTCACCTTGCCGTGGTAGCGTGTGTGTCCCAACCAATGACCCCAAGAGCTATGCCGACGGAAGCACAACTACATGTCGGACAGGTCTTGGGATAGGGACCAGTCAAAGATAGACATAACCTGTTGCCTTGCAGGTAGACTAAGGATAGCAGTCAAAACCCAAAACAGGCGCACGATGCCACTAATCCTTGCTCATACTCTAAGGCTCTCTGCTGAGGGATATAGCTGAACGCCTCTAAGCCGTTAACCCTTGGATGTGAGAGCCGGGCCGATACTCATCCACTGCAAAATGGAGGTGAGATGTTGAGCACGCTACATGCTTGGTTCGGACACTTGTTCGAAGGCTCTCAGCCGAGGGGATATGAGGGATCCCCCGGATAAGAGGGCCTATCCGTTACTCTCTGATGCATGGAGGTAAGGAGCTGAGCCGGCAGCACATGTAGCCTACCTCGTGAGCATTACAAAAGGTGGAAAAGCACCTCAGTCGCACGCAATGGTTACGATGAGAGTCTGTATCTATACACATAGAGTGAGCGTAGTCAAAGGTGAAAAAATGTCTAACACGAAATGGAACGCTTGGCTAGCAAATCCATTACGTGGAAGTCCGAAGCGGAAGCTTGCTGAGTGGATGTCATCCACAGACTGACCATCCTTGGTTTGTGTGGGGAGCAGCCAGTGGTGAATGAAATGCCCAATACATGGAAGTGAGGAATTAAAGCAGCCATGAGCAGGATGTGGCAATTCCTCGGATGGGCCCAGTCTCAGAGCACTATGTGCCGACTCTGCAATTATGGAAGCCTCCTTGGATAGCGGGGAATGCTCATGGTTGCCCCTGTCTTCCCTTGAGGGTTGACTGTGCTGTCTCTGACCGCTCTACCTTGACCAGCTGAGATGTGGGCGACACCACAGCAAAATGTCCCTCAAAACCTCCAGGATGGTTAACCTGATTAAAAAACGCCCGAAGTTGGATGTGCCGGCGACAGGTTGCAAAATAAATTTGCACAATGCAAAAACGTCAGAGTGAAATGTCCCTCGTGCTCTGAACAGCTCTGACTAGTTAGTTTTTTTAATGTCCGTCGTGCCCGGAACAGCTCTGACTATATTCTCTTCTGGGCACAGCGACTAGCACACGTCTGAATCAAAAACTCGCTGAGTGGATACCATCTGCAGATCGATCGTTCCTGGTTTGTGCGGAGAGCGGTGCGTAGCGAACGAAATGCCCAATACATTGAAGTGAGGAATTAAAGCAGCCATGAGCAGGACGTGGGGATTCCCAGAATGAGCCAAGCACCAGAGCGCTATGCTCTGCAAATATGGAAGCCTCCCTGGATGGCAGATAATACCCATGGACTGTCCCTGCCTTCCCTTGAGGGCTGACTGTGAAGTATTTGACCGTTTTAACTTGACCAGCTGGGACGTGGACGGCGCCACAAAATTGAGAGTCCCCCAGGAATGCTAACCTGGTTTAAAAAACGCACATTAAAGTCGGATGTGTTGACCTAAGGGTTTTGGCCCAAGGGTGCATAACAAAACACACCACAATCACATCTGAAAAAACACTCCGGATGAACGCAGAAGAAGAGGAAGTATTTATATATATTAGATTACATAACACATACTCTGAGACATTAAAAAATAGGAAAAATTATGCAAAATGTTAACTTAGCAAGGCAATATTCCTTCATGTATAATGTTCATCCAATTAAATTCACTGAATGATGACAAAGACACCACTTTTTTTTCACAAACATGACAAGAACTACTTCGTAGCACTATCACATTTCATTACATGTTTTGTTTTGAATCATGTAATTTTGGCCCAAAATTGAAAAATTAAGAAAAAAACTTGATAGATTTGTACTCCGTATATTGAGAACTTAATTTTATGTGTGTTTGCCTGAGCAAACATAACTCCCCCTGTGTTATTTATCTTTATTGCAGCTAATCTAACTGACAATAAAATGTTCAAATGCTAGTGACCATATCTAAAATTGTTTCATATAATCGTCATGCCTATTCTGATGTAAATCACAGAGGACTGTTACTAGTGGGTGTGGCCATTTCTGAACTCACAGAATTAATCAGAAACAAAACACATTTCACAGCTAACAACTCAACACACCTGTGAGCATGCCATGAAGGAAGTATTACTATGTACATTTTTGTTTTCTAAGCAGTAACTTTGCAGAAGATACAGCAAAATAAATAACATGATGACCATAGTATGGTGATATTGTTGTTTGAAAAGGTTCGACACCCAATTTAGCAACCCAAGAGATGAGAGGAATGCCTCAGCCACATGTCATCTATAAGACAATGATGATGTTGATGAAGAATATAATGCAAGTGATTATTGCAAAGCTTTATTTGAGCTTGGGCTTAGTCCACAGACATGCAGTTGCTTCTACTAGTGAGTGCACAGTACTGATTTTGCTTGAGGGTTGGCTTTCCCTATTACCAGTGTCCCCAGCATTCAGACAAACCAACTCTGACTTCTGAGGTACTTGTAATTTACGTTCCCAAGTCATTGACAAGAAGTCCAACTGACGCGTGTGTGGGATGAACACACAAGACTGCAGTCTCCAGAGACAGTTTCAGCACAAGCATGTTAACCCTCTCAGCTATGTCGACCACCGATAACAAAGCTGAAGGCTGATGATGTAAGCTAAAAGTTTGTTGTTGATTATGAAGGTGAAGAATATGGGGACATAATTGTGTTTATTCTTTCAACATAAGACCAACGACAAGGGTTACAATGTGATGTGGTTGTATGTTCTAATTAAGCAATATGTATCAAAGTAACAATACTCACTAAATCAAATAATCATACAACAGTCATCTAATTCTTATATTATTCAAAAATATATGTTAATCTTAATTATAGTGCCTGAGATTTATTTTCATTGGCATTTCTTTTTTCTTTCAGAAAAACGCAAAAAAGATGCGGTTGTTGCAACTACTGCACTCTCGCATGTTTTAGTTGACCACTTAAATGCTGGGTAAATATAATTTTAGCCACTTGTTTATGTTAGTGAACATATTTTATAAGCTACATTACATGATCTCATGTACTGTACACAAACCAGAAAGGTATGTTTCGGGTTCTAATAACAGCAGACTTCTTTACACTTGGAGTATCTGTTGGGGAAGCCACTAAGACAGCATTTAAACAAACTCTCAAGAATTGTTTGACGCTCATAGAAGTAAAAGAGAGATGACGAGATTACAGGACACTAGACAACAAAGAAATTGAAATCTATAATTACCATGCCAGGATTCTAACTTGTCACCTCCAAATGACGACAGTGTCTTGCTGTAGGAACAAATGTACTTTGACATATGGCCAGCTAGACACCCCTGTAAAAGTTTTTAACATTAGTCATATTTCTCACCTGAACCCACAACTATGGAATTAAGACTAAATTTGTATCTAATAATTGAAATAGCACCATAGGTCTCAGAATTTTATATTAACCCAGCATAGGTCAAATAACAAACACATCAGACCATAATGCTGTGTCCAGTTTATTTATTTTTGTGTGTGTTTTTGCTTGTTTGTTGCATATCCCTTACAGGACGTTGCGGTCAACATCAGCATTTTTTAGCTGCTGTTGATGTACTAGGCAAGATTACGCTCAGTAGTTTGCTATTGCTTTCTGAGCGGCCGGCTCACATACCCTGTAAGTTACCTACGCGGCGTGAACTGCTACCGATTATCGGGCAGGTTACATTGCTGACGAGAATATATGGGATTACAGAGAAAGACGTTAACCGATGATTGGTCGATTCCCATGTGGTAAATGTAATACACAGGAATATCAGTTGGGGAACTCTTTGGATCTGCTAAGACAGCTCATATGCAAATTCGCAAGTGTTGTTTGGCACTCACAGAAGTAGAATACTTTGCTATATTATTATGTGTGATGTGACTGTCTGGTCCGTGCAGGATCTGTTTGATCGGAAGCTTGCCTGTTTATCCCTTAGCTGTTTGCCAATGACAACTCTCAATCTCTCCAGAATGATCCAGCTTAATATTTTCCCAGGCAGTGACAACAGCGTTATTCCTCTATAATTGTCCCACTCCTGCAGGTCCCCTGTCTTAGGCAACTTCACCAGATATCTTTCTCTCCAGTCTGCTGATATTTCTTTGGTCTCCCAGTCTCTACCCAATAATTTGTACAGTAGTGCAGTTGAAGTTTCTATCTTGGATTTGATAGCTTCTGCTGGACCAGCAGTTTTCCTGTCTTTCAGTAGTTTGATGATTATCATCATGTGCCATGCAAATATACGTGGGCGGTCATGTGTCGCCATCTGACATAATCACCAGAGTCGTGGATCAGCTCCGTGTTCTTGTCTCTCCCATGCCAAGTTTGATAGTTTTTCTAATTTCTTCTTTAGATGGTTTTTCACACTTGATATCCAGTTCCACTTCTGCTGGCTGGATATCAGGAGGGGTCATTTGGAATTGGTCTATCCAAAAGATCCTCAAAGTATTCAACCCATCTGTTCATTTGATCTTTAATGTTGGCATATTTTATAAGTCCACGGAATTTATTATATTTTCCTACCAATTTCCTTGTGGTGCTGTAAAGTTCTCTGAGGTTTCTCTTCACTGCTGCATCCTCTGCCTCTCTTGCTTGGGCATCTAAATATTGTCTTTTATCCACTCTTAAGAACTTCTTAACTTCTTTATTAGTTTCAATAACTATCTGTTTATTTGTTGTTGTTTTTTTGTGCTCGCTCGCTTTGGACTCAAGTGTAGTCCATACACACTACTTCTAGTTGTGCTGGACTGAATTTTGCTTGTGGATTAGCTTCCACTATTACCAGTGTCCCTCGCCACCAGGCGAACCCACTCCGACTTCAGGGGTACCTGTTTATTTATTTATCAAGCTATATGTTTTAAGTACGTTTGTTGTTCTTCTTCTTCTTCGTTCATCCAGAGTTTTTTTCCGGATGTGATTGCGTTGTGCCTGTTTACAGCAGAGCTGCGTTCTTGCGCCGTTAGGCCGACACATCCGACTTCTGCGGGCATTTGTTGACCGGGTTAACCTTCCCGGGGGTAACGTTTGTTCTATTCTAAGAAAACAAATTCTTCATATTTAAGATTACATTGAAGGAAATTGGATGTAGACTATTGATCACCGTGCTTAAATAATATATTGAGTGATTGTATGTGTAAAAATAAAAGGTAAGTAAAAGTAACAGTAAAATTGGCAAACACATTTGTAATTATTTAACAGTGCATTTTATGAGATTCAACATGTATGCTGACGCGTAATGAGAAATGTCAATAAGTATGAGTTCAGAGATAATTGCTATCCATTTGTAATTGGTGTTATTCAAATCCCAGAACTTAGATATGCAGATGTCACAGTTCTCCTCTCAAATTGTGCTAAATGATTAGACAAGTTGATCCTGACTGTGACAAGACAATGAAAGTCAAATTCTTGTTCTGAACTTGGGCAAAACAAAAATAATGTGTACAGACAAAACCACATTTCTACCAAAGATTACAATTAACGATGAAGAAATTGAAAATGTCACAAACTTGAGACCTCTTGACTACATAATCAACAACAGTGGAGGCTGATCAAACAAAATTAGACGGAGACTGGCCATAGCACTGCAGATATTAAACTGTATTAAGAACCTATGGCACAGCACCAGCAAACAAGTTAAAGGACATGTATCTTTCCTGTGGCAACATATGGATGTGAGTCGTGGACAATTTCACAATCCACAAAGAAGAAAATTGGGACTTTCAAGCTAACATTCTATAGAAAAGGTCTTTGGATATCATGGACCAAGAAGGAAATTTCTGAAATTCTACAGGATCTGAACATCAAAGAAAACTGAGCTCATAAACAGAACCATGTCTCTGAAACTGAAAAACGTTGGTCATATTAAATACCTCAGTGGCTTGGAGAGAACAGTGATGGAAGGCGTGCTTCCTGGTAGAAGAGACAGGAATAAACCACAAAGATGAACACGGGACATGGCAGACACCTTGGGCATGAGACAGGAGAAATGGCCAGAGATCAAGAGGCTTTTTGATATGCCTTTATGGAAGCAACGTTCTGCAAAGGCCCTGTTATATGATGATGATTTTGTGAGATGTAGACAAAAAGAATTACTGAGTCCATTAATTTTCTCAAAGGCTGTTCATTATGTTTATTCCATAGAGTAGCACAGGCGTATGTTAACCAGAAGAAGCTTGATACAGAGACACGCATTCTTCAGGCCAACGCAGCCCAGTTCTCCAAGCAGACCATGCAGTGGCTGAAGCTTGTAGAGGATTTCAATACTGCTCTTAAGGTTGTTTCCTCCACATTTTTAAAAAACCTAATTGCAAAATGAATATGGTACACACAATTAGTGTTATCTAATAAACATTGTTGTATTAAGGAAGTTTAATGGAGAATAGGCCAAGCAAAGACAGTATTTCACATTGTGAAGAATATTGTTTGCAGTTTATCTTTCTCAAGTCTAGGTGAGGATAAAAGTTCTTAAGAGCTAAATTGAGATAGTCTTGATACACAGAAGCAAATCATGGACAATTATCGGTCAAATGAGGAATTATGTTGAAGCTGTGTAGATGTGGTTTATATAAGAATGATTAGAACACAATAGGAGGTAGTAAGAGCAAAGGATATCTTGAAAGAAGTTAACACACAAAGAGAACTGGTTACTCACATCAGATGAAGACAGCACATTTTTGGGCATGTCATGAGAAGGGGAAAGCTGGAGTATGTTGTCACAACATGAAAGTTGGAGGGAGAGAGAGGCAGGATTGGGGGGGGGGGGGGGTCCAAGGAAGAAAATGGACAGTTTGACATGCCATGGAGGAACATCAGTATCAGGAATTATTGGGAGAACACAAGACAGAAGGACGTGGGAAGACAGGATCAACAAAGCCCCGTGGCATGACCTATAAAAGAAAAAGAATATAATAAATGTTAATATGTTGTTTCATGAAAATTGTGTGGCAGCAGGGTTTATAAGTGTGGCTGTATGGTTGTCTAACACGAGAACACCACATATGAATCATGCTGTGTGTTTAATAGCAAGAGGATTCTGAGGATATTTCCCCTTCCCAAATCCTAGAGTAGGAGATCAGACGCTTTGCTTTCTTAGATAAGGGCAATAATGCAGGAAGGTGAATGTGTGCAGTTATAAGTTAAAAATCCTTCATTAGTTAGAAATTGAAATTGAAAGAGTAGGCCGATAGTCTGCTGCCCAGACTAAACATTGTAATGTTTTATTTAACATACCCACAAAAGAATACATATATATATATATATATATATATATATGTACCACATCACGTTCTTTCTTCTTCTTCTGTTGATGTCCTTTATCTACCATTGGAGCATAGGCCCCAACCAACCCATGCCAAACCATCCATCTGCAGCTCCCTCCATGTCCTTCCTGCATTATCCATCTGTCTCTAATTCTCTTCTCTGTGTGTTTTTAGGCCTCTCTCTATTTTGTTTGCCCTGTGGGTTCCAGAAAAAGGACTTTCTAGTTATACATTTATCAGCTATAGTCATTGCCAAGAATGAAAGCAGTAGCAGCTACCTTCTTTACAGATGCCTAGAAAACTATAGCTGTCGAAGAAATTATGGAGAACATCTCTATGTGTGTCTTGTCTGTCTGTGAGGGAGAGAGGGAGTGAGTCAGGAGAGATAGATGAGGTCTTGAATTTATGTCTTGTTTCCATTATAGGAGATTGGTGATGTTGAAAACTGGGCAAAAAGTATTGAAACTGACATGAGGACTATATCAAGTGCATTAGAATATGCCTATAGAAAGGGTAAGTATAATTATTTTATTATGTATTGTTAAGACTAGTTATATACTGCCATATGTATGAAAATATAATTTTCTAACTCACTATTTACAGATTTAATATATGAGTTGAGTTAAGACCTGACATCACTGCACTCAAGACATTCCAATACGCCCTCCGTTCCCTCGTTCAACAGCCAGTGAAGAGTCATACTACTAATTATTCCCACCGCTATCTGATTGTTTAATATATACTGTGGCAGATTTATTTACATTTTCCAGAAGTGTGTTCATAATTTTAGCTGTCAGTTGTCATATTTTGAACACATTTTTCCTGGTTATTCTGGGAAAATATTGATGTGACACTGCTTATTTTTTAATCGTGTTCCCATGATATGTAAAGTGGGCATCATATTAGCGCAGTAGCCAATATACTTGCCTGCTAGCTGATGGTCATGTGTTGAAATCCTGAACTTGCTGATGGTCATGTGTTGAACTCCTGAACTTGCTGATGGTCATGTATTGAAATCCTGAACTTGCTGATGGTCATGTGTTGGAATCCTCATGGAGGCGGATGTTTACAAATTGACCTTTGCTCCCAGGTTGACCCAGCCTGAAGTGATTACCAGGAAGTGTCTAGAGAAGTAGAGGCATAATATTGACCACATCACCCAGTGATTGCCAGCTGGCATATACAAATATGAGGCTAGCACCATATACCAGATACACTGTACATCTGTACAGTAGGATGTTGACCTAAGCTTTTTCAATGAAACAACTAAATGTGACCATGTTTCAGAAACTTCTCTGTTTCTGTCTTCAGGATGTCTCATTCTAGCACACACATAAAACACAAATATAAATTATGAAAATACAGAAAAGAATCCTACATATGTACATCTTACCAAGGGCAAGGTTTTCACGTGTTTGTTACTGCGGCCTATAAGGGAAGTAAAGAACAGTAACACAGTAACCTACCAGTGGCCTGCCGGCTGGTCATGGGTTGGAATCCGGGTTGATTTTTAAAATTAAACTGGGCTCTCAGGTCGACCCAGCCTAAAATGTGTACCTGGAAATGTCTTGGGAAGTAAAGGTGGCATGCTGCTGACCACATCACCCACCGAGTGCTGATTGGCCTATACAAATATGGGTCTAGCACCATGAGCCTAAGTTGTCTACAAGGATCCTTTACTTGACTTTCTTGCTGCTCTGTGGTTTCTGCTCATGCATCTCTGGGGTTCCACTAGTTCTGAGGTCTACTGCCAGATAAGTGCAAGTCTGTGATGGCCATTTATCCATGATATGTACGATATGGACTTGGGGCAGAGGTTTTGCATGGAGATTCCATAAAACCAATAAAAGGTTAGCTGGCACCTCCCTTTATACACAACACAGCCGCCTTAACTCTCTACCTGTGGTTGAAATCGCCACAGCACACAGAGATACTGAGAGTATTATCTCCGTTCTCTAAGCTTTGGTTTATACTGATGGGAGTCGGTGTTAATATGCCAAATATGATACATTAATAACTGTTACTTCATCAACAGTCTGAAGTCTTTTAGCACTTGCATCTATGTAGGAGTCACCTAGAGAAATGCTTCATGTTATTTGGGGGGGGGGGGGGGGGGGCAAGGCCAGTCACTAAAACGTGTTGCCTTTGCTTTGTTGTCTTTCAGCTGATTGAAGAGCCGTGTCACTTTTGAAGACTTTCCGGGATGTTCCAGTGCACAGGGGAAATCCTGTTTATGAAATATATCAGAAAAATATTTTGTGAAAAGTTGTATGCTATAATTGTACATGTTTGTGGTTCATTTTTATGTGTATTTGCCATATGATTGATTTTACATGTAAATCATAGGGTTGTAACATGTGTTCAGTATTTATTTATAGTTAGTGATTACTTCAAATCTCTACTAGATTTAGATAAATATCTATAATTGGTCATCCATATGTTAGATGAAGTAGCGGTATGTGCTTGTTATTAAAGCTAGCAGCAACATTGACAGCGTAGAAGACACTATGCACTTATTTCAAAAGACTGACTACAGAAAATATACATTGTGGGCAGATCTATATTGCATTCGCACATAAATCATGTGTATTTTACTTTTAGAATAGACAAAAGAAATAAAATTAACAGATACTAGGACAATCAACAGACTGATTAAAATATACAAAATGTAATAAAATCTCTGTTGCTTTAGCACGTAAGTCGTGTCTTTTTCACTTTAAGATATAGATCAAAGAAACAAAATTAACAAATACAAGGACAGGTAACAAACTGACTACAGTGTATCACATATGATAAAATATCTGTTGCTTTAGCACATAAGTCATGTCTACCTGACTTGTAGAGGGCATGTTAGAGAAGTTGATAGGGAACTGATAATGTCATTAGCACAGTCAGATAAAGGTTCTTCTTCTTCTTTTTCTTCTTCTTCTTCTTCTTCTTCTTCTTCTTCTTCTTCTTCTTCTTCTTCTTCTTCTTCTTCGTTCATCCTGAGTTTTTTTCCAGATGTGATTGCATTGTGCCTGTTTACAGCAGAGCTGCGTTCTTGCACCGTTAGGCCGACACATCCGACTTCTGTGGGCATTTGTTGACCGGGTTAACATTCCCAGGGGATAAAGGTGCAATGACTGAACTTATCACCTGCTAACCTGCTAAGTGGGGGAAAGACTGGCCACCTATTCCTCTGTGCTTTCAGACCTACAAAATGTCATGGTCCTATCAGACCTACAGCAAGAAACTGCTTTGGGACACATTGTTAAGTGTGAGAGAGACCTGAGTTGCATATATTGATAAAAGAAGCAAAATCACAGTTACTGGGACAGTCAACAGACTGACCATAGTATATAAAATGTGATCAAATCTGTCATTTTAGCACACAAGTCATGCCTTTTGTTTTTTAAGTTGCATATCTCTTACAGGATGTTACAGTCAACACCAGCATTTTACCGCCACTGTTGATGTCTTGGCAAGTTTTTACGTTCAGTATTTTGCCATTGATTTCTGAACGACCGGCTCCCATACCAACATGTTAAAACCAGCGCGGCACTGTCTGCTGCCAAATTGGTACCGCTGTGTTTCGAACGTGGGTAAGTGGCATTATGAATCACGTTCGCAACGCCATCGCCACGAGACCGGCTCATGCCTATTTCACTTTTAAAAAGCAAAATAACAGTGACACAGACATAATTGTATGATGATGTTCTCATAAATTACCAGTTGTCTTAATCCTTTTTCCCCTAATGTGGTAATTTGTGCAATTTATTATTTATTTATTCCATGCCAACAAACTCGCCATACATTGGTCAGTTACTGTTTACATAATATAATACATTAGGTGTTTAACTCATTCCTTCAGTCTCAAACACCTATTATTGTCTTTCAACTGTCCTAGTTACCACATTAAACACTTATTATTGTCTTTCAACTGTCCTAGTTACTACTTTAACTGTTTCTGATTTGTTACTTTAACTATTTTGGTCTTTAACAGTTATTACTCTATCTCCTTCTGACAGAGTGTTGTTTACAAGTATATATATATTTAATAGTTTGATACTGGAAGAGTTCACCAGATACATTGTTAAGTTACTGACACATTTGTTTATGCTTTTTACCTTTGCTGTTGCAGTTTTAAACAATTCAACTTTTGATGAATGTGTTTCTGTTTAATGTCAAGGTGAGCAATATTAAATGTAAGCAAATATATGTCTCCAATTTTGCTGGCAATATTAACTTTTGGGTGGAAACATTGCGAGTGTTATTTTTTTGGGTGTCTGAATCATTGCATGTATGTTCTGTGGCAGGCCTTAAGACTCTGTATTTTTCTGGTGTTGTTCAGCATCTATACAGAGCTCACCAAAACCAACACCCCACATTGTGCCAACATCTTCAGTGGAGGAGCGCAATTGGGAGGGTACAAGTCTTATCCTAGTGCGAGGAAATGCAACCTAAAGACTAAATGTCATGACAGGGTAGACCAGGCCCTAAGCCTTGGTCTTAAACTGATCCAGGATGTAAGCTCCGACAGGCAGACAGAGCATTGCTTTGCTGATCTGGCAGCTTCTGCAGCTTGTCTTGTTTCACACGTAATGGTGTTACCTTTCCCCTGGAGGCAGGCTGAGAGAAGGATCATGCTGCATGGCCAACACAGTCTCTAAATATAGTTATTAGTAGCCCGCAGGCTCCAGCGACAAGTTACTGGCCTGGGAAGGACACCTGGGCCAATGCGGCTACTTTTGCATTTGATGTCTATGAGGGCTTCCAGGATAAACAAGAGACAGTGGCGGTAGCTCTTGACCTGGAGGATGCGTATAACAGGGTTAGGTATGATCGGTTGATATACACTCTGTTGGACATGGAGGTCTGCCCTTGCCTTGTCAGATGGGTTATGGCAGTCCTTTATGAGCGTAAGGTTGCACTGCGCATGGGTTCCTGGACTTCTGATCCCTGTACGATTACACCTGGGTTGCCACAGGGATCTGCCTTGTCCCCAGTGCTCTTTAATGTCTACACCAGCAAAGTCGCAGCTATTGAGACACCAGGTGTTGGTAGAATCTTGACATTTGCAGATGATGTGCTGGTGTACAGACAGGGCAGAGATAGGGAAAGTTTGGCTGCAGATTTACAGGTGGCAGTAAACAGGGTGACAGAGTGGTGCAGGGACGCAGGGGCCGTTATAAACCCAGACAAGGCATCGGTTGTGTGGTACTCCCTGGATAACCGGATTGTGAAGGCAGATGTCCCATGTATTATATTGAATGGATGTCCTCTTAGTAGAGAGAGTAAATTGAAGTACTTGGGTATCACCTTCGACAGGTGTATGTCTTTTAAAGATCATGTGGAGGCTTTGGTGGTGAAGGCTGGTAGGGGACTTAATGCTTTGAGGGCGATGGCAGCAACCGGGGTAGAGCAGAGGATGCTTTACAGGCTCTTTCAGCAGTTAATAATTTCTGTCATTGAGTATGGTTTGGGGCTCCTGACAGTATCAAAGAGCCAGCTTGAAAGGTTGGAGCGCATACAAAATGCGGCCATGCTGGGTGATTCTGGGGTGCACAAAGGACACACCAATTATATGCATGAGGCATATCCTGGCGCTACCAACAATGGCGGATAGGCATAGGGTCCTTCAAGGCCAAATGGTACCTGAGAGTTGCTGCAGATAGGGATCACCCCTGCATGAAGCCATGGATATGGTCAAGGGTCATAGACTAAGACGAGGCAGGTCCTGGATGGCACAGGCAGAAATATCTATACGTCAGGTGTGTGATCTAGAGACCATCAGTCGTGAAAAAGAGTGGGTTGAAGTTCCGAAAGACATGACGGACTAGCACAATGTAATAATAATACTGGGTCGTGAGTGCAGAGAATGGGCAGCGGGCAGCACAGAGTTTGAGGTGCAACAACTGATCCAGAGTAATACACATCAAGGTGACATAGTGATCTATACTGATGGATCAGTGGTGAGAAACAGACGGAGTGGTTGGGTTTTTATTGCGATTACTAATGGACGATTCTTGCAAAAGGAGAGTATGGCATATGAGGCTACAACTTCCAGCATGAGAATGGAGGTGGAAGCAGTCACAGCGGCATTCTGTTGGTTAGAGGAGAACACTGCAACAGGCTGATAGGTTGGCAGGGAATGCACCTCTTGGTGTTAGATTACCTAACGAGAAGGAAGAGATGGTCCTGGCCTGTGGGACCAGGTGGAGGAACAGATTAAGAACCCGTATGTGGAAAGGATGAGAATGGGGGGGGAGGGGGGGGGGAGAGAGAAATTGGCAGGGGTTCTGGTAGAATCTAAACTGAGAGGGAAGACTAGGAGAACTTTCAATCAGATAGCGGTGAGAACGATTAGTAGTGTGACTCTTCGCTGGGTGTTGAACGAGGGTACGGATCGCACATAGGAATGTCCTGAGTGCAGTGATGTCGGTTCTTAGCTCAACTCAACTCAACTGCAATATAGAACAGCAGCGAACGTGAATGCGTTGAAGTTTTACATTTGATGTGCACCATGGTCGGTTGAAGATGATTTTGTTTGCGCTTCCCGAAAAGCACCTCCGTGTACCTTGTCATAGCAGAAGTGAATACAGACGGGTGTCTTTCGCAGATGACCATTGAACATTTAACTTGGCGATATTTTTACACGTGAGTTTTAGTTTACTTCGTCACCATATACAAAGGCAAAGCATTTCGGTATTGTGTAATAGCTCTACTCTAACTCTCTGGCGACTGGCTGGTTTCATATATGAATGCTTTGCACTAAACCATTAGTAAAGTTTTAACACATACAAATGCAAAAGTTCTTGTATTTCTTCAGGTCTCTTTCCAGTCAAATCCGCCTCTTCGCACATAGAATATTTTGCTTCTTCTTCTCCTTTTTCTTCCTGCTCATCTTCTTCTTCAATGTTGTTTCACAGACTAGCAACACTTCGCGTATGTCCTATTTAGAACACATGCATCCTATTGGACAAACTTGGTAGTTACAGGAGGTACAGGACTGAAAGAGATATGAAGAAATACAGAACTTTTGCTTTTTGTATGTGTATAAATTGTTCCACAGTAAGCAAGAGACAGTTTATGTGGCAATCAATCTGGGACTAGGGGATCCCACAACGGAGTAGACTACAATGTCAACGAGAAGTGTCGCAAACTGAAGTAATCCTCTGGTTGGTGATTTGGTTGGGTAACGGCGGCGTAACTGGATTTCGCATTTGAGCGTGGTCACCCGAAGGTGCGCATATCCCCTTGACACTCACTGGGATTCTCCGTTGTCGCAAGTGCTATCCAACATGATTTGTCCAAATTCAGCTCACAAGGTGAAGATGCATTTTAATATTTGCCTACGATGTCCTCATGTATAGGACTGGTTCAGACTGACAAGAAAAGAGCATGTTCTTCTTGGACAATGCCTTAGTCATAGTATAAACCAACAGGGAAAACTATTGACAGAAACAACTTGCTGAAATAGCTGGTAATAACTGTTAGTAGCAGTCTTTCAAACAAAGACTATGTTTACAACACTGTACAGCGAATCAAACGTGGACTGGTGGCATTGATAACAGTGTCGGCTGTTCACTTGGAACAGAGACGAGTATCCTTCCTTTATCGCCATCTTTTCCTGTCTGAATACGGACTGTTCACTTGGAACAGAAACTATTATCCTTCCTTTATCGCCATCTTTCCCTGTCTGAATACGGACTGGGTGTACTCACCCTGTTGCCCGGTGTGTTCCAGAAATGCAGCCCGAGCGGCGGTCTACTCCTTTCTATTTTCAACTGTTGGGGGATTGTTAACGTGCGCAGCGTACATACGCGTTTGATGGGATGTCACATCAACTTGACCTAAGTTTCATAGAGGAAAGACAAAGTTAACCAAACAACTGAAAGCCCAATCTCCCTTGGTGAAAGCTCACTTCAAAAGGTGGGATAATACATCTATTTAGGTAGTAGTGTGAATACAAAGAAGGACGAACAGATAGAGATAGTAAAATAAATTTACAAACGGCAACAGGCAAAGCACTAGAATATTTATGGAAATCTTCTTCTGCTGCGTTCATCCGGAATGTTTAGTTGAACGAAATTGCGTTGTGCCTGTTTACAGCAGAGCTGCGATATTTGCACCTTTCGGCTGACACATCCGACTTCTGCAAGTATTTATTGACCGGGATTTATGATTTATGGAAGTCAGAGGAAATAAAACTTAGAATTATGAACATAAACGTTAAGTCAGTACAACTGTATTGATCAGAACACGTAGAACGACTAAAACATTGACCAATAAATTACAAACATATACAAATGTAGGCCTGCATGGAACAGAACTAAATTGTATGTCGGAATCACCAATGTGGAGTTCGTGGAGGGAACTAAACAAGTACCGGGGAAAGATTGATTGATTGATTGAACTAGGAACCGACATCACAGCATTCGGCGCTCCGTACCCATCCTCAGCAGCCAGCGAAGAGTTCCAACACCAATAGTACCAGTAGCAATCTGATTATATATTCGTCTCGCCTTTCCTCTGAGCATCGAGCGTCGGCCAGATCCCCTCGTCACTCCTCGCTGCCTCATTCTTGCCAGACCATGATGATCCATTTGCTCCTCCGAGGTGTACACGTGCTCCCACAAGGCCGCAACCATGTCTGCCTTGTCATGCATCAATACTCCACCAAGTTTTGCAGAGCCAGCCAATCTGTCCACCTGTTCATTCCCCAGCACACTGGTATGCCCCGGAGAAAAGATCCAAGCGATGCTTGCCACCCCCCATGACCTCCGAAGCGAAGCAAGCCACTCTGCACGAAGCATGCCTGTCCTCACCTTCCTCAGCATGCTTTCTGAGTCAGTTACAATCACGATATATGTGTGTGTGTGTGTGCGTGTGTGTGTATGTGTGTGTGTCGGGGAAAGAAGAGGTGAGGAAAAGACACTGTTGCTGGGTAGGACACTTATTGGAGAAAACTTGACAATGGTACAACTAGAAAGTCGTTCGTTTATAACCCGTAGGGCCAACGAGGGGGAGACCTAAGAAACACACAGAAAAGAATCTTAGAGACAAAGATTAATAATTCTGGGAAGACGTAGAGGAAGCCTAACGAGATAGTAAAGGATAGGAAGGTTTGCTCGAGTTTATTCAGGGGCTTTGATACAATTGGGGGGAGAGGGGAATAAATGGAAGAAGCAGAGGAAGAGGAGCGACATCTATACGGGTACTTCGCACCCGCCCGTGGACATACTTTACGATCCATTGTCCCAAGATCGAGAGGGGTGGGGGAGAGGGTGGTGTACAATCATTTTCTAAATTTGTAAAAAAAATATTCCACATAACGAATGGACCCTGTCGACTTTTAAGCGTTTTTGTTTTTGTTTTTGTTCACTCTAACCCCTTGACATCGGTCTCTGTGGCTAAGGGTTTGCGAATGCGGTTTGTGAGCCCGTATACCCGGATTCGAAACACAGCGGTGCTGTTTTTTGTTTGTTTTCGAAAAAGGTAGGCCTATAAGAGCCGGTCGTTCAGAAAGCAATGGCAAACTACTGAACGTAAAATTTGCCCATGAATCACGAACAGCGAAAATGCTGGGGTTGACTGCTGCGTCCTGTGAAGGACATGCAACTTAATTAAAAAATTTTAACCCCTTGACAGAACAAGCAAAGATGCTTGGGACCAAACTATTTTCATTGTTCACTCTAACCCTTTGCCGGAACAATCAAAAATGCCTGTGACCAAACTATTTCAAGTGTTCGCTCTAATCCTTTGCCAGAACTAGCAGAGAATCCAGTGATCAAACTATTTTCATTGTTAGCTCTAATCCTTTGCTGGAACAAGCAAAGATTTTTGTGACCTAACTACTTTCTTTATTCGCTCTAATTCTTTGTCAGAACAAGCAACTATGCCTGTGACCAATCTATTTTCATTGTTCGATCTCATATTTTACCAGAACAAGCAAATTTGCCTGTGACCAGACTATTTTCATTTTGTATCTACTCATGTGTCAGAACAAGCAAAGATGCCCATGACCAAACTATTTTCGAAAAATCAACCAAACAAAGGAAAATATCAAGAAACAGAGTTGCCGCCTAAAAAGTATGGCGCGCGACCGGAGCTCACACAAACACAGAAGTTGGATCTGAGTAAAGCTTTTGGCATTTTTGATCCCCGGGGCAGCGGACTGATTGAGCAGCGAGGGTTTATGCTGGTTCTCCGAGCTCTGGGCATGGAGCCGACGTTTTCGGAAGTGAATGATCTTATAGGTAAGGACGATTATTTTAAAAGTTAGTTGCGTGCCCTTTTACATGACATCGCATTCAACTCTAGCATTGTAGGTCAGCATGACCGAATAGATAAGAACACGTGTTCTTAAACACCCAGTGTGCTGATGCCAAGGTCAAGGTTGCAACCCCTACACTGGACAGTTGGACTAAAATGTTGACCTATCGTCCTTGATTTTGGAATGTTAATTACAAGTACCTCTGAAGTCGGAGTGGGTTTGCCTGATGGGCGAGGGACACTGTTAATAGGGAAAACTAATCCACACACAAAATTATGTCCACACAAAGCGAGCGTGCGCAAAAAATATTTCTTCTTCTTCTGCGTTCATCCGGAGTTTTTTTTCTTTTTCGGACGTGATTGCGTTGTGCCTGTTTACAGCAGAGCTGCGTCGTTAGGCCGACTTCTGCGAGAATTTGTTGACCGGGTTAACCTTCCCTGGCAAAAAATATTTTTAAAAACTTAGAATTTATTGTCTGTTTGTGATTGGATAGACAATTCTTCTTCTTCTGCGTTCATCCGGAGAATTTTTTTGGACGTGATTGCGCTGTGCCTGTCTACAGCAGAGCTGCATTCTTGCGCCGTTAGCCGACACATCCGACTTTTGCGGGCATTTGTTGACCGGGTTAACCTTCCAGGGGGTTTAGTAAGATGTTTGACTCTCACTGTTGTGGTGTTATCCTCCATCCCAGCTGGCCCATTTAGAACAGCCGAAGACATAACGTTCAGCCTTCAAGGGAAGGCAGGGGCAGACCATGGGCATTACCCGCCATCCAAGGAGGCTTCCATAATTGCAGAGCCGACACATAGCGCTCTGATACTGGGCTCACCCAAGTAATCGTCACGTCCTGCACATGGCTGCTTAGCCTCACTTCCGTATATTGGACCTTACAGTCACCACAGGCTGTTCCTCCGGAAACCAGAAGAATGCAGTGTGCAGATGACATCCACACAGAGAGCTTTCGATTCGGACTTTCCACATAATGGATTTGCTATCCGAAGCAATATTCTATTTCGTGCTACTAGGACACTTTTTCCACCTTTGATGACATCCACACAGTGAGCATTCGATTCTGACTTTCCACGTAATGGATTTGCTAGTCAAGCAATATTTCACTTCATGCCTCTGGGACGCTTTTGTAACCGACATACCTGTGGTATGAAGTGTGGCAGTCTAAGTACTTCCTGGTGCAGTATAGGCAATTGAACGTCTAGCTAGTAGTTTGCTATTTGCAATGGCCATTTGCTATCTGAAGGACGATGCTCATACAATTGTGAAAATGAACACAAAGTGATCTGCTACCAAATGGTATATGGGTGACTTCTAACCAGGCATGTCAGGATTGTGAAACTGAGTTTTAGACCTAGGCCGCAGACATCGACAAAGGACCATGACTTGTGCCAATTGCGTTAACATTTTCTGAAGTTTTCTGCAATTATACAGAATCAATACGACAATGCTATGGTGATCATATCAAATACTATCGTTATTGGCAGTGAAGCAATAAGCTTATGCATCGATATAGGGGGTCTCAAGACAGATACATTCAAATATGCTAGGCCACGCCAAAATGACCAGTTCCTTTCCTAGCCACCTTTCCATCAGAAAAAAATTCCGACAGTTGTCCGTACTAATTTGATTAAACTGGGTCGACCCATAGGGCCTACTGGTCGGAAAAGAGAATCCTGACATTGCTAGGAATTGGATCCGGACAATAGCCGCGGTAAGCAAGAGCACTAGCCGGTATTCCATTCGATGTAATACTGACTATATCATCCGCCGAGTGTCGACTGATGTATAAAAATATGAGTCAATCATCATATGCCAAACGCGCCTTGAATGCGTATAAGTGGGTCCTTTACTTTTACTAGCAGGAAGATTCTTAGTAGAGGACCCAGCAGAGGCGCGCGTGTCCAACTGGACCTACTGAAACAATAAGTATGCATACTCTTCGACATTGTTTTTAATGAGACAGAAAACACGTAGGCATGTCCCAGTGTGCTATGACGTCAGTGATGTTGGGTATGACAATTTCTGATAAAGAAATCTCATTTACTCGTGTGGTGTTATTATGCTGGGTTGATCCAACAACCGTGTATTTTCTTCCTCTTCTCGTTCTTCTTTTAAATAACCATCTACTTCTTCTTCAGAGCCGGCTTCCTGGCCTAGAGGTTAGCAACTTTTCTCCGTAATCTCGTACACTCTCGTAAGTAACGTGACGACGGTGAGAATCAGCAATGGTTCGAATCGCGTCGGTAACTTACGGGGTATGTGAGCCGGCCGCTCAGAAAGCAATGGCAAACTACTGAGCGTAATCTTGCCAAGAAATCAACAATCAGCTGAAAGATGCTGATGTTTACAGCGATGTCCTGTAAAGGATATGCAAAACATTATCTTCTTCAGAACGTTTATTATACTGCCTTTATTTCAAGTGTTATTTTCTGGATTAAGTGTGCTTATAGTTATAGTTCTTGTTTACAACCACACAGTTTAGCACTGACACAAGATGTTAACTTTTAGTATACTATGCACCACTGGAAATAGCTTACAATAGCGTCAGACTGACCAAACTTCATAATTCCAGATTAATGAAAGCATAGGAGTCATATGCGGAGGAGTTGGACGAAGAAAGTCGGAGAATGCAAACAAAGATCGCCCAAGCCATGAATTGTGCCCAGTCTGCTCTACCCAGAGGCGGACGTGGTGCCTCTAAGTTTATCCTACCCCTACTACAACTACATTCAGCTATCATCATCATCAACAAGTGCTTTGTCTACTGGCGTGGGTGATCATGCTCCTCCACACCTTGCGATCTCCAAGAACAACTGAAACTGTTTCATTCAGTGGCATCAGACTGTTAAGAATTTTTTCTCGCTGTTTTAAGCTTTCCCTTTTCTCAAATCTTTCCAGTTGTTACAATATGTTCTAGTTTTTTTCTTCCTTTCTAATAATAATGTTGTCAAAAATATAACTGCTTCTTACTGATACTGATGTTTGTCGTCTTTTTATCTTAGCCTCTTTCAAAACGTTAAGATTACTCATTTTGGCTGTCCGAGGAATTTTCAGCATTCTTTTGTAAAACCACATGTCTGAAGCGTCTAGGAATTTTTTGCTTGTTTACTAATTGTCTACGATACGCTGCCTTATGTTATAACATACAAGAATTCGTTTCCTAACTTCCAATAGCAAGTACTCATTGTATTAAAATGTTCTTCATTTGGTAGAAAGCAGTTTGTGCTTGTCCTATTCTATTCTTCATCTCTGTGCTGCATCTCCCATATGATGTTATTCATGATATTTGAATTTCTGCACTTGCCCAAAAATAACATCATTTACTTTAATTGAACATTTAGGCACAATCTGTTTCGCTGATATCACTATGACTTCTGTCTTTCTATTATTCAAGCAAAGGCCAACATTATTCACTTTCTACAACCACTGTATCTACAATTTTCTGTAGCCCCTTCTGACTTGTTGCTATCAAGACAGTGTCATTAACATAATGTAAATTAATTATATTATGACCACCGACCAGGATCCCTGGCATATTTTCTATAGCTCTCGTTAAATGTTCACTGTATAATGAAAACAAATCAGGAGACGGTGCACAACATTGTCTGACACCATTCTTTAGGCACTGAAATGGGCCTAAATTGTTGTTTATTCTTATGACTGCTATTTGCTGCCAATATCATCATCATCAAGTGTCCTGCCAGCTGGCGTAGACGTTCATGTCTCTCCACAGATCTGGGTCTTTAGTGTTCTGGATCAACTTTGCTGATGGTATTCCTCCATGACAACGTCTCTATCCATCCAGCATCATTTCTCTTGGTCTGCCTTTTCCACTCTTCCCCTTGATCTTTCCATTTGTCACGATATTCTCCAATGCCTCTCTTCTCATCACATGGCCAAAGTAAGCTGTTTGTTTCTTTCTTATTGTTGTATATAATGTTCTAGTATCATAGCTTATTTCATGCAATCGTTGTTAATTACTCTGGCAGTCCAAGGAATTTGCAACATTCGTCTCACGAACCACTTCTCTGTTGCTTCCAAGTTCTTCCTAATTTGTTTAATTACATTCTAAGATTCACTGCCATACAACAAAATAGGTTCTATGTAGCATTTCACCACTACGTTCTTACGTTCAATGTATTCTTATTGCATAAGATACTTTTCATTTTCTGAAATGCAGATTTTTCTTTCCCTATTCTGTTCTTAATCTCTGTTGAGCATCTTCCATCTGATGTTATAAATACCCCTAGGTATTTAAAATTATCCACTTGGTTAAAATATTTCCCTTCTATTTCCATTTCACATTTTGGTATCACCCTTTTCTTTGATATCAACATTGTTACTGTTTTCTTGATATTCAATGAGAGTCCTTTCGTTGCACTCTCTGTGACAACAAAGTCCAACAATTGTTGTAGATCAACACATGAAGAATATATGTTCTTTAATATGCGCAGATCTTTGGCATCAATACTTAACTGTTCTAGTAGTTCATTCAACTATGCCATTAGAAAACAACGTACATGTCAAACTTTTGCCTATGTAAACAGTAACATAAATTAAATGTTAGCCTGTATATGAAACTATTTGGCTGAACCAGTCACAACGATATACATTTCATTTATTTAAGCGTGGCTGAATATGCGTTGATCATATCTGTATAACAATGTGGTCTCACGGTCTTGCAATGAAAATAAGGTTATTTTGTTTACATGTACATATGTAAGAACATTGTTTTGTTTCTCTGTCCCATTGCCAAGCCACCATTACAGGGCGTGCTTTTAACGAAACACTGGATTTCAAGGACTTTTACAATCTGATGAACTTCGTCATGACCAGGGATGATACTAAAGATGACATCATCAAGGCCTTCAAGATATTCAGTTCAGACAGAGGCCTTATCGAGCTGGGCGACTTAGTGGTAATAAAGAATTGTTTATGTAGATCTTCTTCCTCTTCTTCGTACATCTGCAGACGTAAACCTGAATATAGTTAAAGAAAACAGCAGTCAAACTGAGGGTGTTAGCGTCACCAACATCATGATGCAGGTTATTTGCAGAACGTCGTTCTCATTAAGTCGCCTGGAAAAGCCCCTCAATCTCTTGCCATTTCTTCATAGTGTCCTTAAATTCATCGAATGTGGGCCAAAGTAATTTTCTCTGCTTTGAATATGCTGAATGCTCCAGCAGCAAATGTGTAGGCATAATTTTTTCAGTCCTACAGTTAGTTATCAGTATCTCTTATCTGTAGTTATCGAACAAGTGACATTTCAGCTTTTATCCTTTTGGGAATCTGAAGATTGCTACTTTGGTCGAGATCACCATTCTGGCGGTGTGGGTGTTCTGATTCCCACTTGGTTCTACTAGTGCTTCTTCTAAAGCTCATCATAATTTATGTCTATATCAGGTTGCGGAAGTCTGCCACCTTCCTGTGCCAATTTATCAATCTCTTCATTTTTACGAATGTTGCAATGTGATTGGACACATTGTATTACAGCCCTTTTTGGATTTCTGATATCGAGTCTCGTTCTTACGTCTGCAAGCTCTGTAATGTTTTTGCTCTTCTTGAGACAAATGACTTCATGTCTGTCAAGAAAGGTATGTTTCTCTGTCAACAACATTTCTGTTGCAGTTTGTGAGGCTTCTATCTCTACTCTTAAGTTACTTTAGAATTGTCCAGTTGCCACTGACGGTGCTGTCTTTGCACCGTTTTTACATTCAGGAGAATTCCACCAACTCCATTTTCTACTGAGTTTTTGCTGATCTATCTGTATATGTACATGATCTTGGATAATGTGCTTCTTTGTAGTTTAGGCTGTTTGTCTTCTTCTTGAATGTTCTTTATCTGAATACTAGGAATATGCTTGTTGGCTGCATATCTTCTTACTCTAAACGCGATGTGCGTTGAGGTATGTCTCTTGGATGCATGCCCAATAAATTGTGTTTTCATGAAAGTATTTTATTATGGGCACTTTTTTGTTAACGAGCCATTTGGTGTTCTGCTGTAGTAAGTTTAACGTCCTGGGTGTTTGGTCAGTAGGCCTCACCCTATCTCTCTGTGTCTTGACTATACAAAATAAAGGATGGTGACCTCCAGTTGCAATTCGTGGGCCCTTTCTAGTTGGAATGAGGTGGGAGGGGGGAGGGGGGGGGTGCGTGCGCGCGCGTGTGTGTGTGTGTGTGTGTGTGTGTGTCTCTCTCTCTCTTCTTCCATATCACCTCCTGGTGGGATTCCGCAAAAGATTAGTATCATTAATTCAAATTCATGACGTTATCCTAAAGTGAGTTACGTTGCACTGTTTCGTCGTCTGTTGCACATAACATACAATTTCAACAAGTTTTTTTTTTTTTTGGGGGGGGGGGGGGGGGTTGATTTCCCTAGCCTTTGATTGGTCCCAATCTACCTACAAGGCAGCAGGTTTTCTTTCCCCTTGTTTGGTCCCTATCACTTGACCTGTCGACATAAGAAGCTTATCAGCAGTCACGCTACCATTGGCTCATCTCTTGAGGTCACAGAAACATGCAAGCTCCTGTACCACACAAAGGAGGTAATTTGTGGAGATGAGGAATACGGTGACCTATGCAGGATGTGGTGATATAAAAATACGGTGGGTTGGTACCCTTAAGAGAAACAAATATATCTACATACAATATAAATGCCAATTATAACCTAGAACGGTTGAAAAGGAATTTGAAAATAAAAATAAATTTACATACATGTCATAAAAAAGATTTGACATGTTTTATTACCACTAACATAAAAAAGCTTGCTGTAGATAGACAGCAAGGTGAGATAAGGAACTTGGGGATTGTGAGTTTGTTGAAGATAGGGAAATTGCTAAAGACTGAGAATTTTCTGAAAATAGCCAGCTTGCTAAAACTTAGGAGCTTGCTGGAAATTTAGAACTTGCTGAAGATAAGACAACATGCTGAAGATAGGGAGTCTGCTGAAGATTGGTAGCTTGCTGAAGATAGTGAGCAGGTTGGAAACGTGCTGAAGATTGGGAACTTGCTGAAGACAGTGTGCTTGCTGAAGGTTGGAAACTTACTGAAGATTTGGAACTTGCTGAAGATTGGGAGCTTGCTGAAGATTGGAAACTTGTTGAAGATTGGGAACTTGCTGAAGATAGTGAGCTTGCTGAAGATTGGAAACTTGCTGAAGGTTGGAAACTTACTGAAGATTTGGAACTTGCTGAAGATTGGGAGCTTGCTGAAGATTGGAAACTTGTTGAAGATTGGGAACTTGCTGAAGATAGTGAGCTTGCTGAAGAGTGGAAACTTACTGAAGATTTGAAACTTGCTGAAGATTGGGAGCTTGCTGAAGATTGGAAACTTGTTGAAGATTGGGAACTTGCTGAAGATAGTGAGCTTGCTGAAGATTGGAAACTTGCTGAAGATAGTGAGCTTGCTGAAGGTTGGAAACCTGCTGAAGATTGGGAACTTGCTGAAGATTGGGAACTTGCTGAAGATTGGGAACTTGCTGAAGATAGTGAGCTTGCTTAAGATAGCCTACTGACGCGTCCTCGCCGAGCGTCCTTGGCAACAGGTCCCTTTGGGGTCCTGGCTAAAGTCAGTAGGATCGTTGATTCCTCCGAAGTCGTAGAGTGTCTGCCTGCATGGCGAGGAACTCCCAGTCTGCACACCAATAAGCCAGACATGGGACAACAGATACTCACGCAAACCTCAGGTCCTGTATGATATCACACTGATGTTGGACAAAAGGATGTTTTCATCCGGCAAATAGGACTTCACGCTGGAGTTCAAAGCCAGCGAACACAAGCAAGCAAGCAAGCATTGGGAGCCTGCTGGAAGTTGAAAACTTGCTGAAGATTGGGAACTTGCTGAAGATAGTTAGCTTGCTTAAGATTGGGAGCCTGCTGAAAGTTGAAAACTTGCTGAAGATTAGGAACTTGCTGAAGGTAGTGAGCTTACTTAAGATTGGGAGCCTGCTGAAAGTTGGGAACATGCTAAAGATTGGGAATTTTCTGAAGGTTGAAAACTTGCTGAAGGTTGGAAACATGCTGAAGATGAGCTTGCTTAAGACTGAGAGCCTGCTGAATATTCGAAACCTGCTGAAGATAGCATGCTGAGGCAGGCAGCATACCAAAGTAGGCAGTAATCGAAAGAGAGGGAACAATGGAAGATGTCAACTGAATGCTACCACTGTTCCCTGACGAAATACAGATGGGAATATGGACACAGAAGAAAACACAGAAAGTCGCCATAGGGAAATGACAACCCACACTTATTATCATTATCACCAGACAACAATTATGAAACAACAGTCATCACATCAGCAACAAGAAAATAGATACATCCATTGAAATGAATCTATTCCTATGCCCAATCAACATTTTTTGCATGTTATAAAATAACTCAATTATTGCAGTCCGTGGCTGAAGAGCTTGGAGAAGACATCTCGAAGGAAAAATTACAGGAAATGATACACTTTGCAGACAAGAAAGGTGATGGGACAGTTAACTACAAGGAGTTTGCAGCCATGATGGAAAGACCTCAGTTAGAATAACAGAAAGCTGCAACAAAACCAAGTTGATAAAAGTATAAGTGATATGTTTTTTTATTACTGTATAATATTTTATGAAGCTTACATTTTACATGTTGTGTGTGTTATTCTTTGTTATCTTTTCATTTTAAAAAAGAAACAATGAAAACATTTTAAATATAACTTTTGTCTTACATTAATCCCATAAAATCTTATTTGGGAGCAGATCACTTGATAGTGGGAAAATTGGCTGTCCAGAAACAATGGCAAACTACTGAACATTCAACTGCCTAGTATATCACAAACAGTCAACACACACTGGGGTTGATTGCAACATCCTGTAAAAAGACATGCAACTAACTGTTTTGAAGCTCTCTAAATAAATTGTATTTATTATTAGGTATTGGTAAGCAGAGCTCATGCTAAAGGAAATATCCTGGCGAATCCTCTGGAGGACTGAGTTTAAGCTATTAGGTCCAGTGCACTGGCATTGAGGTCGTTTCAACCTGGCAATAATTTTTGTTTTTTTTTGCGCTCACTCGCTTTGAACTCAAGTATAGTCCATACACACTGCGTCTGTTAGCACTGGACTAAAGTTTGCGTGTGGATTAACTTTCCCCATAGCCAGTAGTGTCCCTTGTCATCCGGTGAACCCACTCTGACTTCAGAGGTACTTGTAATTTACATCCCCAAGTCAAAGACGAGAAGTCAAAATTATCTTGGCACCAGCACACCAGATGTTTAAGAATTTGCATTTTTATCCAATCGCCATGCTGACTTCTGCTTGCAATAATCACAGGGAGGCTGGTGTAGAGATCTTCCTCTAGACCCAGTACTAAAGCACCATCTAAATGACACTGCTGAGTTCTCCTTCCCCTGCAAGCCCAGAAACCAGTGGGGTGTGCAGGGCCAGTATTGAGGCTTCCCATCTGCAGAGGCATATTAGGATGTAACCAGGTCATGATTCAGCACAGCACATATGGGCTGGCTAGGATTAAGCATAGGTCGGTAATGTTTCTGCCACATGTTTTAAAGGTTTCTCTGTCAACAGACCCCATCCCAATGCCCAGAGAAAATAAAAACAGGTGATATAACAACCAAGACATTGCTCAGCATGTATACATGAATGTGAGAATATGTATAAATTTATTTGTCTGTATACAAGTTAAAAACATTAGTTGCATATTGTTTACAGGACATCACAATCAACTCCAGCATTTTGTTTGGACGTTTGTGATATTTAGACAGTTATTATGCTCAGTACCTTGCCACTGCTTTCTGAATGATTGACACTCATACCTTTGAAATAAATGGCCAGAAATCTGTTTCCAAATCATTTGTTGCTGAATTCAAACCCAGGTCTCAGTTGAGGGAACATGAGAGAGGAAAGTAGAGGGAATATGAGAGAGGAAAGTAGAGGGAATATGAGAGAGGAAAGTAGAGGGAATATGAAGTGCATGTGCTGCCCCTAAGCCAAAGACTGTATATAAGTATAGCATATAAATATAAAAGTTTTTCTTTATAATTTGAACTGTACATACAATTATTGAAGAAATTAACTTGCTCTGTACACTCAATTTGTAACAACAACAAAAATGTTAACAATAATTTTACAGTAAATGCAAAGCAATTACGTTGTGATTGAATAAACTAGACTTTCCATTATGTATAAACAGGCTCACTATGGAGCTGTTGTTGTCTACTACAAACAATGTTATGAAAATGTATCCACTTTCTTCCAAATAATGCATGTATTCACACTGGAATGAATTTAATAGTATTGATAATATAACAACAATAAAGTGGATAATTATGTCCAACTTTCAGATACAATATAATGTCAATTGTTAAGATTGATACCGTAGATCAGCATGGCCAAATGGATAAAAGTGTGTGTTCTTAAACATCCGGTGTGCTGATGCTGAGGTAAGGGGTTCAACCCCTACACCAGACAGTTGAACTCAAATGTTGACCTATCATCCTTGACTTGGGGACGTAAATTACAAGTACCTTTGAAGTCGGAGTGGGTTCGCCTGATGGCAAGGGGCACTGTTAATAGGTAAAGCTAATCCACATGCAAAAATTTAGTCCAGCACTATTAGAAGTGGTGTGTATGGACTATGCTTGAGTTCAAAGCAAGTGAGCACGAAAAAAAAAGATTGACGCTAGATATATGTAACATGAGAAACACGATAGTATAGTTGCTAAATGCTCGCTTGCCAGATATATGTAACATGAGAAAAACGATAGTATAGTTGCTAAATGCTCGCTTGCCAGATATATGTAACATGAGAAACACGATAGTATAGTTGCTAAATGCTCGCTTGCCAGATATATGTAACATGAGAAACACGATAGTATAGTTGCTGAATGCTCGCTTGCCAGATATATGTAACATGAGAAACACGATAGTATAGTTGCTAAATGCTCGCTTGCCAGATATATGTAACATGAGAAAAACGATAGTATAGTTGCTAAATGCTCGCTTGCCAGATATATGTAACATGAGAAAACACGATAGTATAGTTGCTAAATGCTCGCTTGCCAGATATATGTAACATGAGAAACACGATAGTATAGTTGCTAAATGCTCGCTTGCCAGATATATGTAACATGAGAAACACGATAGTATAGTTGCTAAATGCTCGCTTGCCAGATATATGTAACATGAGAAACACGATAGTATAGTTGCTAAATGCTCGCTTGCCAGATATATGTAACATGAGAAACACGATAGTATAGCTGCTAAATGCTCGCTTGCCAGATATATGTAACATGAGAAACACGATAGTATAGCTGCTAAATGCTCGCTTGCCAGATATATGTAACATGAGAAACACGATAGTATAGTTGCTAAATGCTCGCTTGCCAGATATATGTAACATGAGAAACACGATAGTATAGTTGCTGAATGCTCGCTTGCCAGATATATGTAACATGAGAAACACGATAGTATAGTTGCTGAATGCTCGCTTGCTAGATATATGTAACATGAGAAACACGATAGTATAGCTGCTAAATGCTCGCTTGCCAGATATATGTAACATGAGAAACACGATAGTATAGTTGCTGAATGCTTGCTTGCTAGATATATGTAACATGAGAAACACGATAGTATAGTTGCTAAATGCTCGCTTGCCAGATATATGTAACATGAGAAACACGATAGTATAGTTGCTGAATGCTCGCTTGCCAGATATATGTAACATGAGAAACACGATAGTATAGTTGCTGAATGCTTGCTTGCCAGATATATGTAACATGAGAAACACGATAGTATAGTTGCTGAATGCTCGCTTGCTAGATATATGTAACATGAGAAACACGATAGTATAGTTGCTAAATGCTTGCTTGCTAGATATATGTAACATGAGAAACACGATAGTATAGTTGCTGAATGCTCGCTTGCTAGATATATGTAACATGAGAAACACGATAGTATAGTTGCTAAATGCTTGCTTGCTAGATATATGTAACATGAGAAACACGATAGTATAGTTGCTAAATGCTCGCTTGCCAGATATATGTAACATGAGAAAAACGAAAGTATAGTTGCTGAATGCTTGCTTGCTAGATATATGTAACATGAGAAACACGATAGTATAGTTGCTAAATGCTCGCTTGCCAGATATATGTAACATGAGAAACACGATAGTATAGTTGCTAAATGCTCGCTTGCCAGATATATGTAACATGAGAAACACGATAGTATAGCTGCTAAATGCTCGCTTGCCAGATATATGTAACATGAGAAACACGATAGTATAGCTGCTAAATGCTCGCTTGCCAGATATATGTAACATGAGAAACACGATAGTATAGTTGCTGAATGCTTGCTTGCCAGATATATGTAACATGAGAAACACGATAGTATAGCTGCTAAATGCTTGCTTGCCGGCCTTTGGTCATCAGTTTGAATTCCCATTGAGTCAGGTTCTGAAAATTGAACTGGGTTACCAGGTCAACCCAGCCGGAAATGGGTACCAAAACTTGTCTTGGGATATCAAGGCAGCAAGGGTGATAGTGACAACCACATCCACCGAGTGCCGATTTGTCTACAAAAATAAGGGGCTAGCATAATACACCTCTAGGTATGTAAACAGAGTCCTTGACTTTTATTTTACTTATCTGCTGTACAATAACAATCACAGTGAAATATTTACATTTATAAATAAATTGATCTAATATATATGAAATGTGTTGATACATTATGTCTGTACAAAAATGAGTAAAGTAATTAAACTAGCATGATTACAGAGGTGTTATAATGGCTTTAGGTGTCAGAAATGCAAAGAGTGAGAAGTGATTAAAGTTCTAATAGGCCGTCAGCATGGCTGAAAGGATATGAGCGCTGGCTCTTAAACTTCTAATCTTTGTTGTCTCCAAGCTCGCCTTAATTTGTTCATTTACATTCTAACATTCACTGCTATACAGCAAAAACAGGTTTGATATAACATTTAAGTACACTTATCCTGACATTAAGTGAAAATGACTTATTGCGTAAGATACTCTTTATCTTTGAAATGCAGCTTTTGCTTGGCCTATTCTGCCCTTAATCGCTGATTGCATTTTCCATCAGAATGTAAGAATTCCCTCAAATGTTTGAATTGATTGACTTGGCTAAGCATTTTCCCTTCTATTGTAATGTCATATTTAAGTCACTGTCGTCGGAGTGCATATCTATATCTTGTACATATGTATTTCCACATATAACTGATAGGTATACACTTCGATGACAGTGAGGGCCCTCTGGGCCCAGGAAACATTTATTGCATCCATCAATCAGTCTAGCAGTCCACCACACACTCAATAACTGTACATAATAAAATAACGGTCCCAAATTATTTATTGTAAGTATGTATTTCCACATATAACTGTCAAATATTATTGGTACATATTTTGGTTTTCTCAGTTCTATATTTTAGTTTGTTGTGTTTTAGTTCAATTTTGTTAAATTATATCACCTAATGAGGCCCTGTAAGGGATACTTTTTACAATAAATAATTTGGGACCGTTATTCGGAGGAGTGCCCAATGTCTAACAGTTGTTGCAGATCTTTTGTGTTCTCAGCTATTAATACTGTGTCATCTGCATAATGCACATTGTTTATATCATTACTTCCAACTTATATTCCAGGTCTATCTTTGATCTCAATGATTATTTCATCATAGAGAAAGTGACAAAACACATCCTTGTCTTGCACCTTGCTTTATTGGTTAACAATTGCCCTCTTTATTTCCCAGTTTAATTGCTGTAACTCGTTTCCAGTAAATATTTATTATTACTCTGATTTTTACAATATAATAATATATATACATAATAATGTAATGTAATAATTATACATGTATAATAATATAATATATTAATTATATATGTAATATATAGTAATAATATAATATTTAATATTACTCATTTCCATCAATTATATCCTCCAATATTGTGAATACCATGAATAGTTAAAAATAGAAACAAAAGGAACAAACTCATAAAAAGAACTAGTTACTTGCATCAGAAATAGACAATTCACATTTCTTGAACACATAATGGGAAAGAAAAAAGAAACTGGAATACTTTATGCTAACAGAAAGCTGGAAGTGATGAGACACGGGAGATTGTACAGAAAAAAGGACAGCTTGACACCATGACACGTAAGAACATCCTGTATCAGAAATGATGCATAGTGTATGATACAGTAGGCTGTGGACATACATCATGAAAAATGTCATAACATGAAGAGGAAAATCTGACCGCACCATGGCATCAGTGACCAGTTTGAATGAATGAACAAGCAAACTTTATTTTCAAAGGGTTCAGAAGTAGGCACGCAGGCCGGTCCAAATTCTGCCCTTCTTATCTCTCACTTTCATACCAAACCTCTCTTTGATACCAAATTAGGGCATGATAGTTCTTTATTTACTGAAACAAGGACATCTGAATCTGCTGGGTTAAAGCTGTTAAACCTGACCCAACAAGGCTAGGAGGTTCCTGAAGGATATCAGGATCAGCACTTGTGGTAAGACTGGTGTGATTATACATTTCTGTAGGGTTCTTTTGGCTGAACTGTGCCATATGTACGGGACCTGAATTTGCATCAAGGGCACTGTTGGGACTGAATAGGAGTACATGTTTGTCAGAGACTGGATTAAATGTGTCTGTAGAAGCTACATGTTTAACTGGTGAGCTAACTGTAGCTGGGAAGGATGCGTGTTGGTTACTGCTGTGTGAGGTCTGCTCCTGAGTTGTATCAGCCTTTATGCTAGTGTGATCATTTGTTGGAGCAGTGCTGTTGATCATAACTGTCTGTACTTGATGAGACAAGGGCACAGATGTCTGAGAGAATAAGAAGCCAAATGGCAAAGCTTCATGATTACCACTATCTGCCATATACATGTTCAAAGGTATTGTGTGATTATGAGGCAACTCTGCACCACTGTATTCATAAGGTAAATTAACTGGCGACTTTTCAGTTTGTAACTCCATTGACTGGGTCACATTGTTTGTATCCTGACTGTTCACTTTTATCTGACTCATTTGACTGAGCAATGAATGCTGAGGATTGCTCTCAACAGTAAGTCTTGGTTCCTGCAGGCTGACGCTAGGTGCCAGATTTTTAACTGCTGCGAGATACTCCTTGAATGTCAGTTTAATGTGTGGTAGGTGATGACTCCATATTTTCCTAAATGACGTCAAAGCAACTGCTCTTTTACTGCTGTGTTCATAGAACTCTTTGTACTTCTTGTGCAAAGATGTGACATTATCTGAGGGAGGAAGTCTTATAATGTGCTCTGCTTTTGGATTTTTGGGTCGTCTAGCAGCAGGGACTCCATGGCTTGATGCATAGCTGAAGAAGATAGCAGACTAAAGTAAACAAGCAGCTAGACACACAATGAAGACAGACAGCCAAAAAAAAAAACAGACAGAGGGAGGATGGGAGAGAAAGGAGAGGGAGGAAGAGACAAATGAAGATAGAAGGAGAGAAACAAATCAAGGACAAAGATTATGCCAAAATAAAAACTAAAATGATGAAAGTTTATTGCAAATGTAATAATGATGGATGAAAGGCATTTTAAAAACAAAATACATAATAAAACATAAAAGGAATTATTTTTAAAATCTTACATGAACTGTCTTCTTCTTCTGCCTTTTATCTGCTAACGGAGCATAAGCCCTCAACCAAAGTATAAGTCCTTTGGTATCTATCTCCTATAGCTCCTTCCATGTCCTTCCCATTTTATTTATCAATGTCTCTAATTCTCTTCTTCATATGTCTTCAAGTCTCACTGTGACTTCTTTCCAGTGCCAGCATCTTTTCCTTTCCTCTTGATTCACTGGGATTAATTCCCCTTACTTAATCGTTATGGTGCTAATCCCGTGAAGTCCCATCAGGCGGTGATAGTGCCGGGCCCCCTGCCTCGAGGGGGTCCACCCATGACTACTGGTGGTCACCTTCCCCTGTGCTGTGGAGTCAAGGCACAGAGGAGTAGGTTAAGAGCTATTGACCAAATACCAAGGACACTCAACATACCACAGTGGAATGCCGAAGGAGTTTATAACAAGAAAGAATCCCTGACACAGCGTCTTCATAAAGATAGAATAGATGTGGCATGCATTCAAGAGACACACCTCAATGCCAATCGCAAATTTTCAGTCAGAGGATATCAGGCCACACGTTTTCGACCGCGAAGGACATAAAGGAGGAGTTCTAATACTTACACGAAATACAATACCTTGCAGCGAAGTATCTGTGATCTCTGACAACCAAACAGAAATTATAGGTGTTGATATAATGATAAAGGACGTGAAATAAGAATCTACAATCTGTATAGCCCAACAGATAAGGACCTTACACTCTCAAACATGAAAATAACTGACACAAACTGCATTATTGTCGGAGACTTTAATAGCCGTTCAGAAAGATGGGGATACCCAGATACTGACAAAAGAGGAGATGAATTGGAGGACTGGGAAATAGACTCAAATCTCCATCTACTCAACAAAGCGGATGACACACCGAGCTTCTACTCCAGAAGATGGCTTACCACTTCTACTCCAGACTTAGCTTTCTGCACAGGAGACATCCTCCACAAAATCGATCGACATGTGCTGGACCAATTAGCAGGTAGTGACCACAGACCAATCAAGCTTGTAATGAATATGGAGTATGTTCCACAGGAGCAAAAGCCCTTGCCCCGCTGGAATTACAAACGAGCAGATTGGGACAGATTTGCCATACTAACAGACAAATATTGTGAAAACATAAATACACGATATGGCAACATAAAGCAAATGGTGGAAAGTCTAAACAGAGCGATAATACAGGCAGCCACTGAGTCCATTCCTAGAGGAGCGAGGAAAAATTACAAACCATACTGGACTGAAGAACTACAAAGTTTGGAGGACAAAGTTGAAGATGCCAGGAAGACAGCAGAGAGAGAACAAACAATTGAAGCGAATATATCTCTCAAAGCCATCTCAGCAAAATATAAAAGAACAGTAAATCAAACAACAAGAGATTGTTGGAGGGAAAAAACAGAAAACCTGAATTTTGACAGGGATGGAAACAAACTATGGAAACTCGTGAAAGCCATGAACAATGAAGGACCTAGAAACAAACAAATAACAATTAAACAAGGAAATGCCTTGCTTACAGGAAAAAAGGCTGCAAATGCACTAATGGGACACTATGCAAATGCAAACCACATTGATATCACAACCGAACAGAAGAAAGCAATCAAAGACAAACAGATACATCATAGAAATACAGAGACAGCAGCAGAATATATGATGGCAAATCTAACAATGGAAGAAATGGAACAGGCAATGAATACCCTAAAAAAGAAGAAATCACCAGGAAAGGATGGAATCACAAATGAAATGCTAATAGGACTAGGCAACAAGGCAAAGAAGAAACTACTAGCAGTCCTAAATAACAGCTGGAAGAGAGGAATAGTCCCACAGGCCCCTCTGCCGTGCGTCCACCTTGACGAGGTAGAGGGGCTTGCGCGTTCCAATGACCCCAAGAGCTATGCCGATCGGTAGCCACAGCTACTGGTAGGGTCACCCATGTCGGACAGGGTCAAGGGAGGAGGGACCAGACCAAGCGGACGTACAAACCCTGCTGCCTTGTAGGTAGACTGGGGACAGTCAAAGGCTAGGGAAAGCATCCCGAACAAATGCTTGGTCGAAATCGGATGTACTGAGCCACAGGCTTGACAAAGAAGTGCAACGTAACTTTATCATTTCATGATGCCACAGATGAAAATTAATCGTTATGGTGCTAATCCCGTGAAGTCCCATCAGCGGTGATAGTGCCGGGCCCACTGCCTCGAGGGGGTCCACCCATGACTACTGGTGGTCACCTTCCCCTGTGCTGTGGAGTCAAGGCACAGAGGAGTAGGTTAAGAGCTATTGACCAAACACCCCGGACACTCAACATACTACAATGGAATGCAGAAGGAGTTTATAACAAGAAAGCCTCCCTAACACAGCGTCTTCATAAAGATAGAATAGATGTGGCATGCATTCAAGAGACACACCTCAATGCCAATCGCACATTTTCAGTTCAGGGATATCAGGCCACACGTTTCGACCGTGAAGGACACAAAGGAGGAGTTGTAATACTTACACGAAATACAATACCTTGCAGCGAAGTATCTGTGATCTCTGACAACCAAACGGAAATTATAGGTGTTGATATAATGTAAAGGACGTGAAAATAAGAATTTACAATCTGTATAGCCCGGCAGATAAGGATCTTACACTCTCAAACATGGAAATAACTGACACAAATTGCATTGGTTGTCGGAAGACTTTAATAGCCGTTCAGAAAGATGGGGATACCCAGATACTGACAAAAAGAGGAGATGAAGTGGAGGACTGGGAAATAGACTCAAATCTCCATCTACTCAACAAAGCGGATGACACACCGAGCTTCTACTCCAGAAGATGGCTTACCACTTCTACTCCAGACTTAGCTTTCTGCACAGGAGACATCCTCCACAAAATCGATCGCCATGTGCTTGACCAATTAGCAGGTAGTGACCACAGACCAATCAAGCTTGTAATGAATATGGAGTATGTTCCACAGGAGCAAAAGCCCTTGCCCCGCTGGAATTACAAACGAGCAGATTGGGACAGATTTGCCATACTAACAGACAAATATTGTGAAAACATAAATACACGATATGGCAACATAAAGCAAATGGTGGAAAGTCTAAACAGAGCGATAATACAGGCAGCCACTGAGTCCATTCCAAGAGGAGCGAGGAAAAATTACAAACCATACTGGACTGAAGAACTACAAAGTTTGGAGGACAAAGTTGAAGATGCCAGGAAGACAGCAGAGAGAGAACAAACAATTGAAGCGAACATCTCTCTCAAAGCCATCTCAGCAAAATATAAAAGAACAGTAAATCAAACAACAAGAGATTGTTGGAGGAAAAAAACAGAAAACCTGAATTTTGACAGGGATGGAAACAAACTATGGAAAACTAGTGAAAGCCATGAACAATGAAGGACCTAGAAACAAACAAATAACAATTAAACAAGGAAATGCCTTGCTTACAGGAAAAAGGCTGCAAATGCACTAATGGAACACTATGCAAATGCAAACCACATTGATATTACAACCGAACAGAAGAAAGCAATCAAAGACAAACAGATACATCATAGAAATACAGAGACAGCAGCAGAATATATGATGGCAAATCTAACAATGGAAGAAATGGAACAGGCAATGAATACCCTAAAAAAGAAGAAATCACCAGGAAAGGATGGAATCACAAATGAAATGCTAATAGGACTAGGCACCAAGGCAAAAAGAAACTACTAGCAGTCCTAAATAACAGCTGGAAGAGAGGAATAGTCCCACAGGCATGGAAGGAAGCTATACTAATACCAGTCCCAAAGAAAGGAAAAGACCTGGAAGAACCAAATGGCTATCGACCTATCAGTCTACTTAGCTGTGTAGGAAAATTAATGGAACGCATTATCAATGGCAGGCTAACATGGCATCTGGAAGAAAACAAACTCTTAACACCACACCAAGCAGGATTCAGAAAGTACAGATCCACTGAAGATCAAATAACCTATATAGCTCAGGAAATAGAGGATGCCTTCCAAGAGAAAAAGCACACACTAGCAGTCTGGATAGATTTAGAAAAAGCATTTGATAAAGTATGGAAGGAAGGACTGAAAGTAAAACTGCAAAAAATGCATGTTTGTGGGAAAATGTATAAATGGATCAGCCACTACCTTGAGAACAGAACTGCCAGGACAAAAGTACAAGGACAAACAAGCAAAATGATGCTGCTGGAGCAAGGTGTCCCCCAAGGAGGAGTTCTTTCACCAACATTATTCCTAGCATATATAAATGACATCACAGAAAATTTTCCAGCCAGAGTACACACATCCTCCTTTGCAGATGACCTAGCCATATGGACATCTGAAGAATATATTAGTACAGCTAACAGCAGAATACAGCAAGCCTATTAGCGCTAGAGGACTGGTCAAAATCATGGCTAGTGAAGATAAGTGAGGAGAAAACAACATGCACAGTGTTCTCCCTCTCAAATAAAACTCAGCAACCTAAGCGTATTGAATGGAAAAATATTGCGCCATGAAGAAAATCCAAACTATCTAGGAGTCACCTTTGATCGTCGCCTGACATGGAAGACACAGGTTGAGAAAAATCGAACAAGAGCAAGGCAGAGAATGGCAATCATGAAAAAGCTTGCTGGTACAACGTGGGGAGCAGATGAGAAAGTTCTCAAGAAGTTATATACTGGACGGGTGAGGCCAGTACTGGAATATGGCATTGCAGCTTGGGCAACAGCAGCTAAGTCAAACTTTAACAAAATAAGTAGAGTCCAAAACCAAGGAATGCGAATCATAACTGGAAGCCTGAAGACAACGCCTATTAATGAACTAGAAAAGATCACTTGTTTACAACCAATGCAGGATAGAAGAGATAGCAGAGCCCAGCAACAAGCAGAAAAATTTAGAAGATTGACAGACCACCCTATGTACAACAGATTTAATGGTTTTGGAAAGGGAAGACTGAAGCGTAGCAACTTTGTAGAAACTGCAAAACGAAGGATTAGGGCAGATCCTATACTTAACATATCAACAGTCAAGCCCATACACAATGCACACAAGTTCCCAGCTTGGAGACAGCAGCAACTGCCTGAGATGATAGAAAACATTCCTGGTATTGAGAAAAAGAACACTCAGCATGAAACCGAAAGAAGAGAAATAACCCTAAACTACATAAAAGAACATTACCCAAGCAGGAATTGGACCCATGCATATACAGATGGATCAGCCAAAAATTCAATAGAGAATGGAGGAGGAGGAATTCTCCTAAATTTAAAAAATGGAGTGAAAAAAACACATTCAATGGCAACTGGAAAATTTTCAAGTAACTTCAAAGCGGAGGTAGAGGCTCTTGAAAACTGCAGCAGAAATGCTCCTGATGGAGGAAAATAAAGAGAAGCAAATAGCTATCTTCACAGATGCAAAGTCAGCTGTCTCAATACTGAAGAGCAATAACAGCACAGAACTAACTGACCTAAGAGCAGCACTCCATGGTCTATGCCAGAAATCCAAAAAAGTTGTAATACAGTGGATCCCATCACATTGCAGTATACCTGGAAACGAAGAGGCTGACAGACTGGCAAAAGAGGGCGGACGACTACCACAGCCTGACATAGACATAACCTATAATGAGGCAAAGAGGTTGATAAAAAGCACTTATAGAACCAAATGGGAATCAGAGCATCCAGGCCATCAGAAGGATGATGCATATTACAAACTCGACCGAAGAGAACAAGTAGCAATCTTCAGACTCCGCACAGGACATAACAGGCTGAAATACCACTTGTTCAATAAACTAAAGATAGGAGATACGATGAATGTAATTGTAGAACTGGAAAAATGACAGCAAAACATTTGCTGCAGGATTGCCCAACGTATGCAGAACAGAGAAAGATATTTTGGCCCACACCTGCTTCATTTGAGGACAAGCTCTATGGAGATATCAACAAGCTCAAGTTGACCGCAGCTTACTTTAACTACATACAGGTTGACATTTAAAGGTGCATGAAGACCCAGAGGCATGAAATGGAATATTGCTTGGATAGCAAATCCATTATGTGGAAAGTCCAAATCGAAAGCCGCTGTGTGGCTTCATAAAAGGTGGAAAAGTGTCCTAGTGGCACGAAATGGAATATTGCTTGGATAGCAAATCCATTACGTGGAAAGTCCGAATCAAAAGCCCACTGTGTGGGCTTCATAAAAGGTGAAAAGTGTCCTAGTGGCACGAAATGGAATATTGCTTGGATAGCAAATCCATTACGTGGAAAGTCCGAATCAAAAGCCCACTGTGTGGGCTTCATAAAAGGTGGAAAAGTGTCCTAGTGGCACAAAATGGAATATTGCTTGGATAGCAAATCCATTACGTGGAAAGTCCGAATCAAAAGCTCACTGTGTGGATGTCATCTACAAACTGCATACTTCTGGTTCCGGAAGAACAGCCTATGGTGAACGGAAGGCCCAATATACGGAAGTGAGGCTAAGCAGCCATGTGCAGGACGTGACGATTCCTTGGGTGAGCCCAGTACCAGAGCGCTATGTATCGGCTCTGCAAGTATGGAAGCCTCCTTGGATGGCGGGGAATGCCCATGGTCTGCCCCTGCCTTCCCTTGAGGGCTGACCAGGATCTTTGGCTGTTCTATATGGACCAGCTGGGATGGGGGATAACACCACAACAGTGAGAGTCAAACGTCCTAAGAAACCCCCGGGAAGGTTAACCCGGTCAACAAATGCCCGCAGAAGTCGGATGTGTCGGCCTAACGGCGCAAGAACGCAGCTCTGCTGTAAACAGGCACAACGCAATCACATCCGAAAAAAAAACTCCGGATGAACGAAGAAGAAGAAGTCCACAGGTATGGAAGGAAGCTATACTAATACCAGTCCCAAAGAAAGGAAAAGACCTGGAAGAACCAAATGGCTATCGACCTATCAGTCTACTTAGCTGTGTAGAGGAAAATTTAATGGAACGCATTATCAATGGCAGGCTAACATGGCATCTGGAAGAAAACAAACTCTTAACACCACACCAAGCAGGATTCAGAAAAGTACAGATCCACTGAAGATCAAATAACCTATATAGCTCAGGAAATAGAGGATGCCTTCCAAGAGAAAAAGCACACACTAGCAGTCTGGATAGATTTAGAAAAAGCATTTGATAAAGTATGGAAGGAAGGACTGAAAGTAAAACTGCAAAACATGCATGTTTGTGGAAAAATGTATAAATGGATCAGCCACTACCTTGAGAACAGAACTGCCAGGACAAAAGTACAAGGACAAACAAGCAAAATGATGCTGCTGGAGCAAGGTGTCCCCCAAGGAGGAGTTCTTTCACCAACATTATTCCTAGCATATATAAATGACATCACAGAAAATTTTCCAGCCAGAGTACACACATCCTCCTTTGCAGATGACCTAGCCATATGGACATCTGAAGAATATATTAGTACAGCTAACTAGCAGAATACAGCAAGCCCTTATTAGCACTAGAGGACTGGTCAAATCATGGCTAGTGAAGATAAGTGAGGAGAAAACAACATGCACAGTGTTCTCCCTCTCAAATAAAACTCAGCAACCTAAGCTGGTATTGAATGGGAAAATATTGCGCCATGAAGAAAATCCAAACTATCTAGGAGTCACCTTTGATCGTCGCCTGACATGGAAGACACAGGTTGAGAAAAATCGAACAAGAGCAAGGCAGAGAATGGCAATCATGAAAAAGCTTGCTGGTACAACGTGGGGAGCAGATGAGAAAGTTCTCAAGAAGTTATATACTGGACGGGTGAGGCCAGTACTGGAATATGGCATTGCAGCTTGGGCAACAGCAGCTAAGTCAAACTTTAACAAAATAAGTAGAGTCCAAAACCAAGGAATGCGAATCATAACTGGAAGCCTGAAGACAACGCCTATTAATGAACTAGAAAAGATCACTTGTTTACAACCAATGCAGGATAGAAGAGATAGCAGAGCCCAGGCAACAAGCAGAAAAATTTAGAAGATTGACAGACCACCCTATGTACAACAGATTAATGGTTTTGGAAAGGGAAGACTGAAGCGTAGCAAACTTTGTAGAAACTGCAAAACGAAGGATTAGGGCAGATCCTATACTTAAACATATCAACAGTCAAGTCCATACACAATGCACACAAAGTTCCCAGCTGTGGAGACAGCAGCATCTGCCTGAGAGGATAGAAAACATTCCTGGTATTGAGAAAAAGAACACTCAGCATGAAACCGAAAGAAGAGAAATAACCCTAAACTACATGAAAGAACATTACCCAAGCAGGAATTGGACCCATGCATATACAGATGGATCAGCCAAAAATTCAATAGAGAATGGAGGAGGAGGAGTTCTCCTAAATTTAAAAAATGGAGTGAAAAAAAACACACTGCTATGGCAACTGGAAAATTTTCAAGTAACTTCAAAGCGGACGGTAGAGGCTTGAAAACTGCAGCAGGAAATGCTCCTGATGGAGGAAATAAGAGAAGCCAAATAGTAGCTCACAGATGCAAAGTCAGCTGTCTCAAATACTGAAGAGCAATAATAGCCACAGAACTAACTGAACTAGAGCAGCACTCAATGTTCTTGCAGAAATCCAAAAAGTGGTAATACAGTGGATCATCACATTGCAGTATACTGGAAACGGAAGAGGCTGACAGACTGGCTAAAGAGGTGGACGACTACACAGCCTGACATAGACATAACCTATAAGAGGTAAAGAGTTGATAAAAAGCAATTATAGAACCCAAATGGGAATAAGGAGAATACAGGCCTCAGAAGGATGATGAGATTACAACGTCGACTGAAGAGAACAAGTAGCAATCTTCAGACTCCGCAAGGACCATAACAGGCTGAAATTACCACTGTTCAATAAACTAAGATAGGAGATACCGATGAATAATTGTAGAACGGGAAAAAGACCAGCAAAATTGCTGCAGGATTGCCAACGTATGCAGGAAACAGAGAAGATATTTTGGCCCACACTCTGCTTCATTTGAGAAGCTCTATGGAGAATATAAACAGCTAAAGTGACCAAGCTTACTTTAACTACATAAGTGACATCTAAAGGTGCATGAAGACCCAGAGGCCGGAAAATGGAATATTGGCTTGGATAGCAAATCCATATGTGGAAAGTCCAAATTCGGAAAGCTCGCTTGTGGTGGGCTTCATAAGAGGTGGAAAGGTCTTAGTGGCACAAAATGGAATATTGCTTGGATAGCAAATCCATTACGTGGAAAGTCCGAATCAAAAGCCCATTGTGTGGGCTTCCATAAAAGGTGGAAAAGTGTCCTAGTGGCATGAAATGGAATATGCTTGGATAGCACAATCCAGTACGTGGAAAGTCGAATCAAAAGCCACTGTGTGGGCTCATAAAAGGTGGTGGAAAAGGTCCTAGTGCCACAAAATTGGACTATTGCTTGGATAGCAAATCCATTACGTGGAAGTCCGAATCAAAAAGCCCACTGTGTGTGGCTCATAAAAGGGGGGAAAAGTCGTCCTAGTGGCACAAAATGGAATATTGCTTGGCTAGCAAATCCATATTTGGAAAGTCCGAATCGAAATGTCACTGTGTGGGATGTCATCTGCAGACTGCATACTTCTGGTTTCCGGTAAGAACAGCTATGTGAACGGAAGGGCCCAATCTACGGAAGTGAGCGATAAGCAATCCAATGGCCAGGACGTTTGACGATTACCTAGGTGATACCAGACCAGAGCGCTATGTACGGCTGCCAGTATGGAAGCCTCCTTGGAGGCGGGGAGGGAATGCCCATTGGTCTTTCTGCCCTGCCTTCCTTGAGGTGCTAACCCGGAATCGGTGGCTGTTCTATAGGGACCAGCTGGATGGGGGTAAACACAACAACAGTGAGAGTCAAACGTCGCAGAAACCCCCGGGGAAGTGACCCGGCAACAAATGCACAGCAGATGAAGCTTTTTAGGAGTGTCGGACCTAACCCTGGCGAAAAGAACGCAGCTCTGCTGTTAAACAGGGCACAACGCATATCACATCGAAAAAACAAAACGGTATGAACGAAGAAGAAGAAGAATTCGCTTACTATTTGGGTTGTTGACCCCAATTCTAGATATTTTCATGGTAAAAGGAGGGTAGTCAGTGATTCAGAATCAATGTGACTTTCTCCACACCATGTCATCCTAGAGGACGGCCTCCTTTCATCTTGAATGGCCAGTTGGTTTTCTTTTCTTTCTGACTTGTTCATAATTAAATGGATTTGAAGCTAAAGTTTTCTATGAGGTAGTCAGCTCTCACAAACTCTTCTTAGTCTTCTCTTACAACATTCTTGGTAGGTTACTGTGTTCTATCTGTGCTTCCGTATGGGCTCCAGTAACATGAGCGCATTCATGAACCACACCAACATATTCAGATCTGACGATGTTCTACAGTACCTCAACAACCCTTGTAAAATAGAAAGCTAAAACAGTATATTATGTAAATTACCATGACAGGACAACCATAGAACAAAACCTTAACAAGCAGGCTTAAAGTAATAAGGGTTGTCAGTACAACTCCCCTCTCTGCTTCTGCACCATTAAAGCATAAGGCCAACCTAGTTTTCCATATGTTTGTAGGTCTCTCTCTATTTCGCTTTCCCTGTAGGTTTCAGACATAGGACTTTCCAGGTATACTATTCTCAGGTTTTCTCAATATGTGTCCTATCAGTGCCAGTATCTTTTCTCACCTCTTGGTTCACTGGTGTTCTTTACTGCTCCCATGCAAATATAACTTTCTTCTATTTTAAATATTTCATTTAATGAGGAGAGGGAGATTGGAAAATATTGTGATGATAGTAGATCAGCGGAAGAAGAAACAAAGCAGACTGAGAGAAAGTGATGCGGACGGCCCATGATAGTGGCATTAAAAAAAAGAATGTTGCATATCCTTTTACAGGACATCGCTGTCAACATCAGCACTTTCAGCTGATTGTTATTTCTTGGCAAGATTACGCTCAGTAGTTTGCCATTGCTTTCTGAGCGGCCGGCTCACATACCCCAGTAAGTTACCGACGCGATTCGAACCACTGCTGATTCTCACCGTCGTCACGTTACTTACGAGAGTATACGAGATTACGGAGAAAAGTCGCTAACCTCTAGGCTAGGAAGCCGGCATGAGAGTGGCATGGAGGAAATAATATCACAGAATTGATCTAGAACGCAAGGACTGAGATCTGAAGATATACACGATCGCCTACGCCATTCGGCAGGACAATTAATGATGATGACGATGGTTAAATATCTTAAAACACATGATTAAAATTGTAAATGAAGTTAAATTTACAATATAAATACATAGTGACTCCAATAGCATATGGTAATATGAAATATAGACCATAGAAAGGTTGAGTCTCCAGAGCACAATAAGCACAAACTATAAACCTGATCTAATACTCATTACAATATGTGATTTCTAAGCTGTATAATAACCAAAGAAGCACAAACATACCCTTTTACAAACTCAACAACATACTTGTTAGTCACTGCTGTTGATAGCATGATGTGGTTTCCGCCATGGTTGCCATGTAACCGGGAAGTTACACCGTGCTCCACCAAGTGCTTTTTTAAGTTCTTCAGATACTTTCTGTCCAATATGTTTACTGCTAGAAAACAACACGGCAAATCCTTGTGTTCATAAGCGAATAACTATACCTGTTTCGTTTGTGACTGTTATGCTGCCCAGCATACTGAATGACACAGCCCGCCACGAAGGAGACCATGATGAAAAAGTCTCGCGAAATGCCTGTCCAATAAAGTGATTTCTATGCGATGAGAAGCAATGTCATGTATATTAAGGTCAGCTAGAGACAGCTGCACTTGCATGACTTCTGATAGTTATAAGCTGTTGTTATTAGCTCAACTGGACTGACGTTTTTAGTAATTTCTTCATCCTTTCATTTTCCTGCTGATTTATAGTTATTTGTTCATGTGGCTCTTCAAACCCCAACTTACTGCCAAAGCTGAAGCACTAATATTCACAATACCTTCATCTGGTGACTTATGTGCTTCTTGGTATGGAAGATTTCAATTTTTTCACAGGAGGCTCTGCCATGTTGTCTTTAGTCAGCAAATGAGACTCTTTGCCGACCTCTCTTGTTCTTTGGTTTTTACTGTGATGGAGTGTGATACAACTAGTGTGTCAGGCATAGTGTTCGTCATTAGGTTATGATGCCCAGCAACATAAACAAATTGAATTCCTGCTTGTTTAGAATGCTTAGAATTACCATAAACTGGGCAGAAAAACTATATCTCTACATTTGTTTCTTGAATAGATACACTAGAAGAAATTAGTTTGTCGTCAGTTTTGCCTTCTTTGTTTTGAAAATGTTTGTTTAACAAGCTTCAAAATCAAATTCTTAGCTTCACTTTCTCCTGTTTAATTTGCATCATGATAATAGAGGTCTCTGAAAGAGAATTAAAAATAAGATGATGATAGACAATCATAACATTCAATATGATGAAAACATTGTACATTGGAAAACTCAATTACAAAAACAAAGGAGATACCAAACAGAGCTTCTGGGTCATTAGTATGTTAAAGGATAACAATCACCCGTCACTATGTGAAAAAAATAACTAACATACCACTGCAATCTCCAGTTACAAGCAATTGCATATGTAACAAATTTCTGCAACTGCCCCAAATTAATGCCATTTAGGCACAGCCTGTATTTTTTTATATGAACATTACTTCTGTCTTCCTATAAGTCAAGGCTGAGGCCCCATTTTTTATGATTCTACAACCACTGTATCTATCATTTCCTGTAGTTCAACATGGTGTCATCAGCAGAACATACGTTATTTATAAAGTGCAGGCCTGATAAGGTGAACTCACCTGAGACCCAAGAAATAGTTCTTCTTATCAGAAATTCCTCTTTTATACGAATTCAGCATATAGTAATGCATTTACAACAGAAATCGCCATATCCAAGATCGCCTTAAGCGTCTGCACTGCTATATTGAAATGTTCCTAAATGGTTGTTGATTCTTATGGCTGCTGTTTTCTTCAATTGATGTTTTAATTATTTGCAGATCTTGCCACTAATGCTAATATTCTATTAGGTTTGATTTTTCCTCATTCGCAAGGTTCTATATTGGCAGTAAATGACAGTTTTTGACAGACAGTTTCACACTGTTAAAAACACATTTGTTAGCCTATGAAGCATAAGTACAGATCTGATTTTACTTTAATAGCTTTTTCTAATTGTGAGTAGAGAATGTAAATGGTATTGTTCTGCCCTTCCTTCTACAAATCCACGTCATACTAATTTCTGGTTTCTTCGTCTTCTTCTGCGTTCATCCAGAGTTTTTTTTTTCGGACTGTGATTGCGTTGTGCCTGTTTACAGCAGAGCTGCTGTTCTTGCGCCGTTAGGCCGACACATCCGACTTCTGCGGGCATTTGTTGACCGGGTTAACCTTCCCGGGGGTTTCTTAGGACGTTGACTCTCACTGTTGTGGTGTTATCCCCCATCCCAGCTGGTCCATATAGAACAGCCAAAGATCCTGGTCAGCCCTCAAGGGAAGGCAGGGGCAGACCATGGGCATTCCCCGCCATCCAAGGAGGCTTCCATACTTGCAGAGCCGATACATAGCGCTCTGGTACTGGGCTCACCCAAGGAATCGTCACGTCCTGCACATGGTGCTTAGCCTCACGTCCGTATATTGGGCCTTCCGTTCACCATAGGCTGTTCTCCGGAAAACCAGAAGTATGCAGTCTGCAGATGAATCCACACAGTGAGCTTTCGATTCGGACTTTCCACGTAATGGATTGCTATCCAAGCAATATTCCATTTCATGCCACTAGGGACACTTTTCACCTTTTATGAAGCCACACAATGGGCTCTTGATTCGGACTTTTCCACGTAATGGATTTGCTATCAAGCAATATTCCATTTCGTGCCACTAGGACACTTTCCACCTTTTTATGTAAGCCACACAGCGAGCTTTCGATTTGGACTTTCCACATAATGGATTTGCTATCCAAGCAATATCTTCATTTCATGCCTCTGGGTCTTCATGCACCTTTAAATGTCAACCTGTATGTAGTTAAAGTAAGCTGCGGTCAACTTGAGCTTGTGATATCTCCATAGAGCTTGTCCTCAAATGAAGCAGGTGTGGGCCAAAATATCTTTCTCTGTTCTGCATACGTTGGGCAATCTGCAGCAAATGTTTTTGCTGTCATTTTTCCAGTTTCTACAATTACATTCATCAGTATCTCCTATCTTAGTTATTGAACAAGTGGTATTTCAGCCTGTTATGTCCTGTGCGGAGTCTGAAGATTGCTACTTGTTCTCTTCGGTCGAGTTTGTAATATGCATCATCCTTCTGATGGCCTGGATGCTCAGATTCCCATTTGGTTCTATAAGTGCTTTTTATCAACCTCTTTGCCTCATTATAGGTTATGTCTATGTCAGGCTGTGGTAGTCGTCCGCCCTCTTTTGCCAGTCTGTCAGCCTCTTCGTTTCCAGGTATACTGCAATGTGATGGGATCCACTGTATTACAACTTTTTTGGATTTCTGGCATAGACCATGGAGTGCTGCTCTTAGGTCAGTTAGTTCTGTGCTGTTATTGCTCTTGAGTATTGAGACAGCTGACTTTGCATCTGTGAAGATAGCTATTTGCTTCTCTTTATTTTCCTCCATCAGGAGCATTTCTGCTGCAGTTTTCAAAGCCTCTACCTCCGCTTTGAAGTTACTTGAAAATTTTCCAGTTGCCATTGAATGTGTTTTTTTCACTCCATTTTTTAAATTTAGGAGAATTCCTCCTCCTCCATTCTCTATTGAATTTTTGGCTGATCCATCTGTATATGCATGGGTCCAATTCCTGCTTGGGTAATGTTCTTTTATGTAGTTTAGGGTTATTTCTCTTCTTTCGGTTTCATGCTGAGTGTTCTTTTTCTCAATACCAGGAATGTTTTCTATCATCTCAGGCAGTTGCTGCTGTCTCCAAGCTGGGAACTTGTGTGCATTGTGTATGGCTTGACTGTTGATATGTTAAGTATAGGATCTGCCCTAATCCTTCGTTTTGCAGTTTCTACAAAGTTGCTACGCTTCAGTCTTCCCTTTCCAAAACCATTAAATCTGTTGTACATAGGGTGGTCTGTCAATCTTCTAAATTTTTCTGCTTGTTGCTGGGCTCTGCTATCTCTTCTATCCTGCATTGGTTGTAAACAAGTGATCTTTTCTAGTTCATTAATAGGCGTTGTCTTCAGGCTTCCAGTTATGATTCGCATTCCTTGGTTTTGGACTCTACTTATTTTGTTAAAGTTTGACTTAGCTGCTGTTGCCCAAGCTGCAATGCCATATTCCAGTACTGGCCTCACCCGTCCAGTATATAACTTCTTGAGAACTTTCTCATCTGCTCCCCACGTTGTACCAGCAAGCTTTTTCATGATTGCCATTCTCTGCCTTGCTCTTGTTCGATTTTTCTCAACCTGTGTCTTCCATGTCAGGCGACGATCAAAGGTGACTCCTAGATAGTTTGGATTTTCTTCATGGCGCAATATTTTTCCATTCAATACCAGCTTAGGTTGCTGAGTTTTATTTGAGAGGGAGAACACTGTGCATGTTGTTTTCTCCTCACTTATCTTCACTAGCCATGATTTTGACCAGTCCTCTAGCGCTAATAAGGCTTGCTGTATTCTGCTGTTAGCTGTACTAATATATTCTTCAGATGTCCATATGGCTAGGTCATCTGCAAAGGAGGATGTGTGTACTCTGGCTGGAAAATTTTCTGTGATGTCATTTATATATGCTAGGAATAATGTTGGTGAAAGAACTCCTCCTTGGGGGACACCTTGCTCCAGCAGCATCATTTTGCTTGTTTGTCCTTGTACTTTTGTCCTGGCAGTTCTGTTCTCAAGGTAGTGGCTGATCCATTTATACATTTTTCCACAAACATGCATGTTTTGCAGTTTTACTTTCAGTCCTTCCTTCCATACTTTATCAAATGCTTTTTCTAAATCTATCCAGACTGCTAGTGTGTGCTTTTTCTCTTGGAAGGCATCCTCTATTTCCTGAGCTATATAGGTTATTTGATCTTCAGTGGATCTGTATTTTCTGAATCCTGCTTGGTGTGGTGTTAAGAGTTTGTTTTCTTCCAGATGCCATGTTAGCCTGCCATTGATAATGCGTTCCATTAATTTTCCTACACAGCTAAGTAGACTGATAGGTCGATAGCCATTTGGTTCTTCCAGGTCTTTTCCTTTCTTTGGGACTGGTATTAGTATAGCTTCCTTCCATGCCTGTGGGACTATTCCTCTCTTCCAGCTGTTATTTAGGACTGCTAGTAGTTTCTTCTTTGCCTTGGTGCCTAGTCCTATTAGCATTTCATTTGTGATTCCATCCTTTCCTGGTGATTTCTTCTTTTTTAGGGTATTCATTGCCTGTTCCATTTCTTCCATTGTTAGATTTGCCATCATATATTCTGCTGCTGTCTCTGTATTTCTATGATGTATCTGTTTGTCTTTGATTGCTTTCTTCTGTTCGGTTGTAATATCAATGTGGTTTGCATTTGCATAGTGTTCCATTAGTGCATTTGCAGCCTTTTTGCCTGTAAGCAAGGCATTTCCTTGTTTAATTGTTATTTGTTTGTTTCTAGGTCCTTCATTGTTCATGGCTTTCACTAGTTTCCATAGTTTGTTTCCATCCCTGTCAAAATTCAGGTTTTCTGTTTTTTCCCTCCAACAATCTCTTGTTGTTTGATTTACTGTTCTTTTATATTTTGCTGAGATGGCTTTGAGAGAGATGTTTGCTTCAATTGTTTGTTCTCTCTCTGCTGTCTTCCTGGCATCTTCAACTTTGTCCTCCAAACTTTGTAGTTCTTCAGTCCAGTATGGTTTGTAATTTTTCCTCGCTCCTCTTGGAATGGACTCAGTGGCTGCCTGTATTATCGCTCTGTTTAGACTTTCCACCATTTGCTTTATGTTGCCATATCGTGTATTTATGTTTTCACAATATTTGTCTGTTAGTATGGCAAATCTGTCCCAATCTGCTCGTTTGTAATTCCAGCGGGGCAAGGGCTTTTGCTCCTGTGGAACATACTCCATATTCATTTCAAGCTTGATTGGTCTGTGGTCACTACCTGCTAATTGGTCCAGCACATGGCGATCGATTTTGTGGAGGATGTCTCCTGTGCAGAAAGCTAAGTCTGGAGTAGAAGTGGTAAGCCATCTTCTGGAGTAGAAGCTCGGTGTGTCATCCGCTTTGTTGAGTAGATGGAGATTTGAGTCTATTTCCCAGTCCTCCAATTCATCTCCTCTTTTGTCAGTATCTGGGTATCCCCATCTTTCTGAACGGCTATTAAAGTCTCCGACAATAATGCAGTTTGTGTCAGTTATTTTCATGTTTGAGAGTGTAAGGTCCTTATCTGCTGGGCTATACAGATTGTAGATTCTTATTTTCACGTCCTTTATCATTATATCAACACCTATAATTTCCGTTTGGTTGTTAGAGATCACAGATACTTCGCTGCAAGGTATTGTATTTCGTGTAAGTATTAGAACTCCTCCTTTGTGTCCTTCGCGGTCGAAACGTGTGGCCTGATATCCTCTGACTGAGAATTTGTGATTGGCGTTGAGGTGTGTCTCTTGAATGCATGCCACATCTATTCTATCTTTATGAAGACGCTGTGTTAGGGAGTCTTTCTTCTTGTAAACTCCTTCGGCATTCCACTGTAGTATGTTGAGTGTCCGGGGTATTTGGTCAATAGCTCTTAACCTACTCCTCTGTGCCTTGACTCCACAGCACAGGGGAAGGTGACCACCAGTAGTCATGGGTGGACCCCCTCGAGGCAGGGGGCCCGGCACTATCACCGCCTGATGGGACTTCATGGGATTAGCACCATATCGATTAATTTTGATTTGTGACATCATGAATTAAGTTACGTTGCACTGCTTTGTCAAGCCTGTGGCTCAGTACATCCGATTTCGACAAGCATTTATTCGGGATGCTTTCCCTAGCCTTTGACTGTCCCCAGTCTACCTACAAGGCAGCAGGTTTCACGTTGCACTGCTTTGTCAAGCCTGTGGCTCAGTACATCCGATTTCGACAAGCATGTATTTGGGGTGCTTTCCCTAGCCTTTGACTGTCCCCAGTCTACCTACAAGGCAGCAGGTTTGTGTGTCTCTTCGTCTGGTCCCTCTCCCTTGACCTGTCCGACATGGGTGGCCCTACCAGTAGCTGTGCTACCGTCGGCATAGCTCTTGGGGTCATTGGGACGCACAAGCCCCTCTACCTCGTCACGGTGGACACACAGCAGAGGGGATTTCCTTGTTTAATAGTTATTTGTTTGTTTCTAGGTCCTTCATTGTTCATGGCTTTCACTAGTTTCCATAGTTTGTTTCCATCCCTGTCAAAATCAGGTTTTCTGTTTTTTTCCCTCCAACAATCTCTTGTTGTTTGATTACTGTCTTTTATATTTTGATGATATGGCTTTGAGAGAGGTTCTTTGCTGCAGATACAAACCGTCTCCATTCGTCTCTCTGGTTGACCTTCTCTTGCCAGTCGTTGATTCCAAGTGCTCGTAGGTCTGTATGTATATTATCTCTCCACCGTCTTCTTGGTCTACCTCGGGGTCTACGGTCATTTATTTCCTGAGTGTAAGCGAGGTTTGTTTCCCTATTATCTTCCATTCTTTCTTTATGCCCCAGCCATTGTAGTCTATTAGCCTTCATGATACCAATGATTAGCGGGCACTTAAACAGATTATAAATGTCTTTGTTACTTCTTCTTTTCCACTCTCCACTTTGTGTATCCCTAATGGGTCCAAAGATGCGTCTTAAAACTTTGTTCTCAAAGGTTTGTGGCAAGGCTTCGTCTCCTTTCGTTGTACTCCAGGTTTCAGAGCCATACAGCACAACTGGTCTGATCAATGTTTTGTATATTGTGATCTTGGTGTTACGAGATAGCGCCTTTGATTTTAGTAGATGTTGTAGTGCATAGTATATCTTATTTCCAGAATTGATTCTAGTTTGTATTTCTTCCCTTATGATGTTGGAGCAGTTGAAGATTGTACCCAGGTATTTGTATGTTTCCGTTCTTTTAATGGTCATATTATCTATTTGTATGTGGCCAGAGTTTTTAGCCATTCCTTCTCTTGAAATTACCATATATTCTGTCTTATCTTGGTTGATAACCAGCCCCATCTGTTGGGCTTTTTCCTTTAAGTGAGTCAATATTTCCAATGTCTTTTGTTCATTTTCTCCTATAATATCTATACTGAGAGAGTATGCGTTATTTATGTGTGAGTACATGGTTCCCATATTTATTAAAATATAAATATTATTAAAGTAAGGTACTGTTTAAATTTAATAATGTATAAAACTTAATACAAGTTTTAGTCTTATGATAAAGGAATCTTACCTTATTGTGCATTACAATAATAACATTACATCACTAAATTATCTACTATTAAAAGTAACAACTCAACAAACAATTTAAAAAAACAGTAATCAAAATTACTCACGGAAATGTTAACTGAAATAATAAATACTTGATGAATTGTCAGAGAAGATTAGTCTTACATGCTCCATGTCAAACATTCTACCAAAAAAAAACAGCCTCAAATATTTTTTTTTTTAAATTAAATTACAATTCTTGAAAGTTGAAACTTGGTTTTCAGCACAAGAAAAATAAGTAAATTAGCAACAACAGTACGACTATTGCAAATAACTTAACATTTTTAATAATATTATTATTAATTATTATTATTATTTAATTAACATAAAACTAAAAACTGAAAACAAAGATAAACTCAACTGCGATTCGGATATCTATAAATATCTGAGATGCGTGCATCTGCAAACAGCAAAACACTTTAAATTAACATTTCTCAGTTTCTTAATAAAGGCACTTAACGTGTTTAGTTTAGCAGAAGTTTCTATATCTTCTGATTTTATAATTAGCGTTTACATACCTACACTCTACACCACCTTCTGTAACCTCGCCATTCATTGATCGACTCACATTTTGTAGTTAAACTACAAAACTAGTTGCATAGAACACAGTGACAATTCAAATTGAATTCAACTATGGCAAGTCAGTTGAAGTCTGTGGATCAGTTATTATAGGGATTATAATGTAATCAATAGCACATCGATAAACAAGGATTTTTATACAATGAAAACATATGGTAACGTATTGAACGAGAATTAATGGTTTCTCGGGGTAATTTCGTAACCTAACTCGGTCAAGTAGTGTAGTAAAGACTAAAGTAGTATAGCGTATACGGTATAGCTGTTGACAACAACTCAAGGAACAAAAACAAGCCACCGCTATCCAACGTTCCGTTCACAAATATTTGAAAGAAATGCTATCTGGCTCCAATTATTGAATTAAGTACTTGTGCGAGACATATGACGACTAAAATAAGCATTAGTTTTGCAGTTCCCAATTTTTTTTTACAAAAAAGTCGCGATTGACAGCATTATTTTGACTGTGGCTGTAATCATCATCATCATCAAGTGCCCTGCCAGCTGGCGTAGCCGTTCATAGCTCTCCACAGATCTTGGTCTTTGGTGTCTGGATCAACTTTGCTGATGATATTCCTCCATGCCACTGTCTCAATCCGCCCAGCATCATTTCTCTTGGTCTGCCCCTGCCTCTCTTCCCCTCGATCTTTCCAGTTGTCACAATGTTCTCCAATGCCTCTCTTCTCATCACATGACCAAAGAAAGTTGTTTGTCTCTTTCTTGTGGTTGTATATAGTGTTCTAGTTTCATTAGTCTCTTTCAGGCAGTCGTTGTTAGTTACTCTGGCATTCCAAGGAATTCGCGACATTCGTTTCAAAAACCACATCGATGTTGCTTTTAAGTTATTCCTAATGTGTTCATTTACATTCCAAGATTCGCTGCCAGAAATACAAGTAGAAAAAATACAGAAAAGTATTTCAGGATCCTCGCTGGTGCTACGGAGTTTGTGCACTGAGCTGAGTTTCTCCAGACTCAGGTTTGAGTAAGGAGGAAAACGGAGCACTTATGGGTTAAACCCGTGTGCCGTGATGTTAATCCACCGACTAAACTAAACTAGATTTGCTGCCATACAGCAAAACTAGTTCTATAGCATTTCAGCACTCCCTTTCTTACAATCATTGATGTGACTTATTGCATAAGATACTCTTCATTTTCTGAAATGTGGCTTTTGCCTGCCCTATTCTGTGCTTAATCTCTGTAAAAGCTGTAGTACAATGATAAATAAATATATAGTAGCCGGAGTAGTAATGCGGTATGTAAAGGAAGGTATGTACCGTATGGCGTTCGTGGTTACTTCCTTGGTACAAACAACTGTCTGGTGTATTTAAAATAGGAGTTGAAATGGATGTTTCTATGTCTTCAGTTAATGACTTATAAAACGTAAGTTGTATTATACCAACAATATCAACTTCAGCCATTCTGGGTTATAATTGGGATGTACAGCGTCTATTCACAATGAAAGAAATTAAAAGACGAATATTTATTGCTCTTAGTTAGTTGCATATCCTTTACGGACGAAGCAGTTAACCCCAGCATTTTTGGCTGTTCATGATTTCTGGGAAAGGTTACGTTCAGTAGTTTGCCATTGCTTTATGAAACGACGGTCACCCATAACGTTTCTTAAAAAAACCAACACAACTGTGTTTCGAACGCGGTCTGTGGGATTACCTCGTAACCCCTTCGCGCACGAGCCGAAAACAACTTAATAAATTGTGGAGTGGGGCAGATAGAACTACAGAAATGAGATATTTAAGAGCACTTTTCTTCGGAAAATTAGATAACATTAACAAGAAATAGAAAGAGGGAAGATTAATATATAAGGAATGTGCGAAGCGAGATGGAAAGGAGCAGGGATTAAGACAGATGAAGATTTTAAGGTTGTTTATTCTGGGCGAGAAGAACGACAAAGAGGTGTAGCGATTATCTTGGATCGGCAAACCTCAAAATCTGTTCAAGGATATTGAGCTGTGTCAGACAGAGGTCTACTAGTTAAATTAATCGGTAGACCTTTTAATATAAATGTCGTTCAAATATATGCCCAAACAGGAGAATCCAGTGAAGATAGTATAGAGATATACATTATGAACGATAATAGAAAGATCAGAATAGAAGAGAAAAGCATTAACCATGTCGATAATTGTATAATATACGAGGGCGAGTCAATAAGTAAGTCACACAGTTCTGTGGGATGGCAGGTAAACGTAGTTGGTGTTTTCTACAGGTGTCATTAGGTGGCAGCAACATCGAACTTTATATTCCCGTTCGTCAGGTGGCGCTAGGTGTCTCATGCGCATGCGCAGCGCATAAACAAAATGGCGACTGTACTCACGGAGTGTACAACCGAAGAGCAACGTGCTGTTGTGCGTTTTTCGTGGGCAAAAGGACTGCCTGCAAAGGACATTCATAAGGAAATGCTTCCTGTTTATGCTGACAAATGTTTGTCCCGTAAAGCGGTGCATAGCTGGGTAGAAATTTTTCTCAAGGACACTCTAAAATTGTTGATGAAATCCGATCTGGTCGTCCTGTTGAGATTGCAACAGAAGCATCCGTGCAGCGGGTGGAGGAGATGATTAGAGATGACAGGCGAGTAACTATAGACTCTGTAGCATCTGCAATAGGGTGCTCACATGGTTCAGCATACAGCATAATGCATGATCGATTGAAATTTCCAGGACTGCTGACTAGAGGAGTGTTGCTTCTTCATGACAATGCCAGACCACATACGGCTCGATTAACTCAGGAGAAAATTAACCAACTAAGGTGGGAAGTTCTGGAACATCCACCTTACAGCCCCGACTTAGCCCCTAGCGATTTCCACCTTTTTGGTCCACTGAAAACCCACCTTGGCGGGAGACATTTCGCGAATGACGCCGAAGTTGAATGTGAAGTGAAAACGTGGTTTAGAAAACAGAGCACGCAGTTCTATGCAGCCGGTATGGAGAGGACTGATAAAACGATGGGATAAGTGCATCAATGTTGGTGGAAATTATGTTGAGAAATAAAGGGACAATTTATGTATATGTCGCGGGTCAACACCGGCCTGGTTCTCGGTGGTTGCCCATATATTTATTTGGGTTCTAATTACTTTCTGCCTTCCCTTTTACTAGATCGTCCCCAGGACGGTTCACGGATGACACTACCCATATGACAACTGTGGACACAAGAAGACACCTAAATGACTATAAGAGAACAACCTTTGAAAAAGCAAATCTAGAATCTTTATTGGAGATTCTGACTTTAACACACAGATGAACAAACTAACCGACAGACATACAGCAAGGAACAGTCAATTTGGTGAGAGTAGTCTGCTGGCCTCTCTCATCATTCCACTCGACAGAAGTCAATGTCTTTAGTGTCTGTATGTAAACAAGGTGATAAGAGTACTTTCACCTGCACTCGTATGATGCCTCCTGGAACGTTGGGACTTGAGCCTGGCAAGTTTCAACTGTCACTTAACACTTGGCTTCAGCACCAAATAGCTTCACCACGAAGTCACTCGTCCATAGCCACCAGAAAAAGGTGCCACATCACACAACAAAAGTCCACAGCACCTAGCAATCAGCAGCAGCAAAGGGCAGTCACCCACCGCCCCTAGTTAACAGCACAGATGTTCCTGTAAGCAAGAACAGGCCAGGTGTACATATCCATTACACCCTTGCATAATACATACTACACCAAACGTCTACACCGACTCCATCGATCTCTTGTGGTCAGGCCCTTGAGCTCAGACCGCATCGTATGTCTGAACTCCCAGACATATCTCACTGTCACACGACGTTCTTAATGATAAGGGCGTGTGATGGTCGTTGTCTAGGTAACGATACTCCTGGTGTGTCAATGGAGATATCTAGCTGTCTTGCAATATAACTCACCCCCGCAGTGCAAATTCACCAGTCATTAAACAAGATTCAGTTGGCGCACATAATCCTTTATTACAGAAATAACACGGACAAACGGAACATGTTTATAAATCCAGAACACAATGTAATCCACCGAAGAGATATATATATATTCCTCACCACTCTACACGCACACATCAATGCCTTCTCACGGCCTGCTGAATCTCAAATTCATAGACATGTAGTCCAGCTCCTATCCACGGCTGGATCTCACACAATACGACCCACCCACTGGGTCGGAGCCTCTGCTCACTATCTAACCCACTCTGGGTTTTAGGACTCCATTCACAGCTCGGAGAATCACACAACACAGTTCTCCGTCGACTACCGACTCGTTCGGTGTCTAAAACTCAACTCTCTGAAGTCTCCTCACTTCCACACACCAATACACCATCTCTCGCCCCATCCACCCTAGGGGTCTTTCTCTACCCTCACTATTTTTTTTCTCAGGACTGGCTGTTTTCTCATAGCCAGGTCAGTCACTTTACTGTCTCCCACTTTCATCTCCATTCTTTCTCATGCCCGGTCACTCAATTCATTGTCAATGACCCAGGCTTATGTCACTCACGGACAGATTAGGTTACAGCTCCTAGTAATCCTAACTTAAGCCCAGTAGCTTTTCAGCCACGCGACTCATCCCTAGTAAATAGTAAATAGGATGACACATTCCCTACCATCAAAGATTTAATGGATAATAGATATAGTGACAGGTCCATTCATAGGGATGGCAAAGTTCAATACCTCCCACAGAGATCATCAAGTGTTATGGCCTGGATCATCCTTCATAATCACCATTTTGTCCTATCAGGAAAGTAGATAAGCCTATCAGGATACCCCAGGTCAGTACTCCATTACACCTCCAAGGTTAATGGAAGATACTCAAGCTACATTGATAACTAACCTGAAATACTGAATTAAAGACCAGACAAACAACAGAAGAGTTTGGTGTCCTTGTGTTTGTCCCTTTCCATCCTTCTGCATCAGATAACTGGATTTCTGTTATGTGTGGGTGTATGAATATATAGACACACATCACCAGAATAAATTCCTTTATCTGCCTAGGAATTCTGTCGAATCAAACATCCCAACAATCTGGTTCCGATGAAAGTATAGAGACAATAGAAAGATAGACCCGCATGACAAGGTATTCCCTTCTCAGTAAGGGAACTGTAGAGTCACACAACACCGATGAAATATCCACGCGATACATGAGTGGGTGTTTTCCCCCACCGCTATACTGGCCCACGGTTCAATCCCTGGTAGGTGTGAAGATATCTTTCCCCCCTCTGACTAAGCCCAGTTAAATAACAGCAGGCCTATGGGCAATAATAACCCCCCAGCCTATAGCCTCCTACATAGTTGGGTTTCATCGTAATTAACGAGAAACGCATGTGGTTCTCACTCGTCACCTGAGTACTTGACAAGTACTAGTTTCAACCACGCCACATGATGATGATCGAAACATACTAATGTCAACATATTCATTAAGGGAATCAAATTAAAGCTCTGTTCAAGAGAAATTCTTCTGTCAGAATCCCAATTCCCTCAGGTACTCCATTATTGAGATAGGGCATCGAATGCATTGTTAGTTTGCCTCAACCAGACTGATCCACTAAGCTGGCTCGCTCAATATATTCTGCCATGTCTGTTGAACACTAAATCTAGGTCATAATACACACACAGGCCTACTACACAGTTAGTATGCCTGTTTAACTAACATCCTTTTTCCGCTGACGCTAGGTCAACGTGTAAATATCGGTCAGAGTACAGGATACGGCGCAACTGGCCGACCTGGTCAAGAATTGACTCACCACTGAAATACCAACTATAGTCAAGCGACGCCAAGTATACAAGAGTGTTACCTTTAAAGTTTAGGAACAACTATGCAACAGATATCGACCCGGTATTCATCAAGCTCTGGGCTGTAAGTTCCCTCTGGATCCCCAAAACGTATATCATGATACAGCTGGTCAAAGATACGGCCCCTCGTCTCAAGGATAACAATGCCACCACTGCAGATCAATCTCTATAAGAGTTGCACAGATTACAGCTGGCGGACACGGCCGTGAAAGGATAGCCTCAACAACACCATTAGCTCTGGAAAATTCTCCGTCTCCCCGTAATGTCAGTTACACAGCTGGCCATAGAAGCGGCCTCCTTTCTTGATGACTTGTCTACCGAATGGTCTCTTCGTGTCAACTCCCAGAAGAACACACTCTCCGGAGTCTGCCGAACTTCTGAGCATTACCTCACGAAAGTGACGGCAACTCAGCATTCCCCGAGTCTTAGCAGAGTGTGCAAAATACAACAGAACAGATCTACGCACACTCAAAGAAATGAGTTATGATTCTCGGGACCCGTGAAATTCATGCCAATCCCGAAATATAACATCAAGAACCAGACGACGGTCCCAACTCTTTTACTCGGAAATCCCCCTCTCCCTCGCCTTAAAATGTGGCCTAGCCGCCAAGACGGGGTGGGGTAGAGTTGGTGCTGTGTTGTCCCGTCTGAGACGCACTTGCGTTTCGCGTCAGTATAAATATAAACTGGTTTCAAGTTATCATATTTAATGATTTCCTACAGCAATTTGTGACTTACTTATTGACTCCCCCCTCGTACTTTGGGGTCATTTATAACATCAGATGGTAGGTACACAATTCGACTATAAAATTTCAAAAATTAAAAATTAAATTTCGACAATAAAATGTAAACATTAAATTTCGACAATAAAATTTAAAAATTAAATGTCTCTATTGTTTCCAACGTCACTGTTTCATGTAATTTACGTCTCCAAGTCAAAGACGACAAGTCAACATTTTAGTCCAACTGTCCGGTGTAGAGGTTGAACGCCTTTCCTCGGCATCAGCACACCAGATGTTTAAGAACACGCGTTCTGATCCAATCGGCCATGCTAACCTTCCAAAGGTTGCTTTATTCAGTCTGAATTATCAAAAGGAACCCCGGAAATCTCCACTGTGTAACTCTGAAGTCGGAGTGGGTTCGTCTGATGGCGAGGGACATTGTTAATAGGGGAAGCTAATAATCCACACGCAAAATTCAGCCCAGCACTACTAGAGGTAGTGTGTATGGACTACGCTTGAGTTCAAAGCGAGCGAGCGCAAATAAAAAAATAACAAACATCCCCACTGTGTCTCTTTAACGTAAAACATGCAAGACAACCGTATATTTGTTCTCTTGCGGTTATCCGACTGTTAATATAGAGATGTTTGCTTAAGGTGATAACATGTACATGAATTCAAAAACGTAATTTTTCCTCACAGCTGTTGCCTGTTAATGCGATAAAAACCCAGTTTTACTTCCCCACCCACCCCCTCCCCCCCCCCCCCCCTTTCCTGCTGCCCTGTTCATATATGTAACACGAAAATATTGATTGTACTTGACTGCCGTCACACAGCCATTATTCCCTTTAAATAGGGATCCTCCGTGGCGAAGTCGAGACGCCTGCCTGCCTGCCTCGCGCTTTGAAGGTTGTGGGTTCAATTCCGGCTTACGTCATTCGGTTCACGAGTGAAGTTTTCTCGCAGACTCCTGGGTGTCGTCGAAGGAGAATAATTATCCTTGGACCGAGTCAGCCACAATTCGGATATTAATTTGCAGGTGATTGTTGCCCAAAGAGGGTATGAACAGCAGTGAAGATATACAATTCAGAGAGTAAGATGAAGATGTGTGCTACCTTTCCTTATATTTGCCACATATGTTGAACAGAAGGGGAGATATACGACTGTCAGTGTAATTTCAGTTCTTATCCAGAATAAAACAAAGACGTGTGCTATCTTCCCTCTCCACTGTTTAGGACATGAAAGTATAACTGAACACCCAGGTGGAGATTGCGTGTTTGTTGACTATTTACATTTCCCGAACTTATGCAAAGACGGCGATGTTAAAATCGGTGTAAACAATAGAGACCGTAACAATTGCAAGATCAGATATAGAAACAAAGATCTATTTTGAACATCAGCGGTTAAGGGGTCATATAATGGACTTGTCTAGAAAACACGACTTGATGATGAAATAAAGGAGTAACAAGGAAAGATTAGACAACGAAAACTTCAATATTTTTTATTTGTTTTTGCAGAACGGCGCTCTCGTCACGGCCCGCCGAAAAGGCGAACTTTTGTTTCCCTGCCATATGCAATTGTATTCCCTGTGGTAAATACTCCGCCGAGGAGCAAGCACGACGGGGGGATTCTGATTATTAGAAGCAGTCCCCCTCCCTGAATGTTTCGGCCCCTTTACCTTCTACCTCTCAGGGGAGGGACCCGTCCAGGTCATGACTCCTGGACGTCTTCCTCCTGTCGTGAGTATTTATTAAGGTGTTTCCCTTGTCTCGTGGTGGTTGTAATCTTCTGGAGAGATTTGTGTTGAGGCTGTTCTTCTTGAGAGACGGTGACTAGCATTGCAGGCAAAGTTGAACCATTTATTGTGTATCCTTGTCCCACCCCGCATTATGCTTGCTCTATAGCCAACTCGAGGGCTTCTCCGCTGCCTAGCCTAGTGCCCGAGTTCTTGCTTGTTACTTTAGGCCGACTTGTTTCATCACGTTGTACGCAGAGCTAGTAAAAAGGCCTCTTGTGCTTATCTCAACGGCGAATAGCCTGACAGTATAGCCATCCTGTCCCAGGCTTGAGACCATGTCACTGTATTTCTCTATCTTATAGGTGTGCGGTTCCTCGACGCTTGACTCGAACGGAACAGTCAGCTCGATGTCGGACAGCACACTACAATGTCTGGTCGCAACTAAATCTTCAGGATTTCCGCCGAGTATTTGCCACGGCCCCCCAGGTCTACTGTCAGTTCCCAGTCTTCAGCGCCCCCGAGGATTGATGGCAGACCGTCGGGGCAGTCGACTCTATTGTTCGGCTTTTGTCCAGCTGTTACAAGCATATCTACCCGGCTTTGGCAACAGTCTCCTTGTTTGCCTGGAGTCTTGCTACAATCTACATCCAGTATGGCTGCCAGTTCGGTGAGAACCTTGTTGTGGCGCCGTGTGAATCAGCATTGCCCAAGGGTCGCTCTGCACACAGACAGTACGTGTCCTACGATCTGAACCCTCTTGGTCTGCGTGTTGCTACACAGGGGACATGTTGGGACTATGGGTAAACCTCACCTGGTTAACAGCTGATGGCAGGAGATCGTAAAGGGGTTCGACAAGGAAGATTACTCTCAACGGCGGCAAGCGCCTTATGTCGTTCCACGAGAGGGACATCTGTAGAGTTTCCTCCCATGACACCCAGTGTCCTTGCTGCTGCTGCACTCGCTTGTCGTCTTCTTCTTCACAGAACTCCCGGACCACCATATCTCTGCCATACCTGACCGACGCCTTTGACCCCCATTGCGAGCTGTTTTAATAGTCAAAGCTTTGTCTGTTGGACTGGATGTGCCCCATCACTTCCTTTAGTTGTTATGACATTTGCGCCTTCTCGATTGCCTTCCATTTCAGACCTGTTTCATGGGACTCGCGCAGCATCATCGCCAGCCTGGCCCTGGTGGCACTCTCAGCCATTTTCTTGTTGCCTTGCTGACCTTCTTCTCTAACGCCTCTACCGTGATTGTGCACATGTCATAGATGAGTAAGGGTCATAACAGCTTCGGGATCAACACGAACTGCAGGCACCAGATCTTGAATTTTCAAATATGTCTGCTCTTATCGATGGCTTGCAGCGCTTTTGCTGTTGTCTCATTTATGTGTTGTACTGCGTTCTTGTCCGTCAGAGAGGAATCGTTCACTCGGTCGAGACTCTTGACAGATTCCTCCATCACCGTAGGGATCGCCTGGTTGGCCACCTTGAATGCAGTTCCCCTTTCACAATCGACAGGCTTCTTGTGTTTAAAGCTCATCCTGCACCAGTCGATCAAGCCTTTGGAGCATGGTTCTCATCTGGTGTCAGGATTGTCGTGTCTTCCATGAAGTGGCGATACCCTACATTCTTACTTGAGTCTCGGTTCTTGCGCCCTGGCTCTATGTACTATATCCACTTCGTGTTGGTCGACAACCCTTGCCATTTTGGCA